>QRFB01000335.1:39482-59519 GCA_008931105.1 Oenanthe javanica
AATGTGTATCATGATTCTAAGGACATTTATTATGCTAACAAATATATCGCAGTAATTAAAGTCATAATAAATATGTTTATTGAATAATCAATTGACATAAAGGTTTATCAAAATAAACATTGTATTGCCTCTAGGGCACCTACACCAACATGTTATCCCCCTAAGAATGTGATTCTCCTTGTTTTTCTTCTTCTCCCTTTAAATAATCAATGGAAGTGTCAATTCTTTTCTGTACAACCCACTTGGATAAGTAATCATCTACTGGCAACTCCTTTCAAGTATAGGATACAATTTCTTGATTCTCCCATATTCTGTTGTTTTCCATAAGGAACAGAAGATAAGATTTTCTTTTTCTTTCTTGTCTAAAATCTCCCCCTAAGGACACGAACCCCCTAGGGATAATAACTTCTCCCAAGGATATGAAGATAAGACTTTATTATTAACTTCTTCTTTTTCTTCCTATAAATTCTCCCCCTTAGTTGAAGAATCCTCCAATGGCCCATCTTTTGAATGTTTTATCTTCCAAAGAAGGTTCTCGTCCGTCATTGATTGGGAAAATATAGTAGCTTTTCTTTCAGAAGTAGCAAGGGTAAGTGTTTGGCTTGTGGTTTCCTCACTTCTACTGCGTTTTGGTGGTGTTTACACTGAAGTGTCGAGCACTTTAAGTGTTTCACTCTTTCTCTCCCGATCTCTCACTCAAGTGTGTCTCTCACTCACTTTCACTTAAGTATTTCTCTCTCTTACTTTCACTCTACATTCCAAATATAGCCTTCTGTACCTGCAAGTGAAATCCGTCAATTCATTCATATTCTCATCACCTGATTCATCAAAATGAACTGAATCACTATCAAGTGGAGAATTACCTTGTAGAAGTGTTCTTCAGCTATCATGCATAAGCATTGTCTCAGCACCAGACTCAATAACGTTTGCTAAATCACTGTCTAGTAGAGCCTCACCTCTTTAAGATGGGTTATCCCAAGATTTTAAAATCTGTTAGGGAATCCTACCTTGTTCTATCAAGGAGTTGCCTCACACCTTTTCCGTAAACGGGAGGTGGACATTCCTTTTCAGTATCTGGAAATGTTCCTTCCAGGAGGGGTGACATAGTAGACAATATAATGAATGGCAATTTAGAGCCTACGTTTTCCTCATAACCCTGTGATGGGAATTTTGTATAAATGCCTATACCTCTCACTGTGCACGCCTTGCAATGTATTCCTAGAATTTATCTGTTTAGGCTTACGATCAGCGTGAGTGCCGGTGGTGTGCTTGACTCATTACAAGATACTCTGGATGACGAGTGAATTTCAATGGACTCACCCTGTTGAGAGAATGATTCCAGAGACAGTTTGTTACCCAGATAAATAAGCTATTATAGAAGGGGGGTTGAATGTAATAGTACCAAATAATTGATTAAGAACACAAGTATATAAAAGATAAACAACTTTGTATTAATAATGAATAAACTGAATACAAAACTCTCTCATGAAAAACAATGTTCTTAAGAGCTGCTAGGTTATGAATATTATGACTTGAATGAAAATTACATAATGTAAACCTATTTCTGTGTTTATATAGACACAATTACAAAATAGATTATGATAAGAATAGCTTCCATAAGGTAATAGACTTGTATTTGATTTCCTTCTTCACTATCCAAATCATATTCTCATTTGTCTGTTTCCTTCTTTAACAAACTCTGATGATAAACTCTGTCGGTTGATAATCTCTGATAGATCGTTCTCTGTTAGAGTAAACTTTGATTAAGTATTCTCTGATAGAGTAAACTCTATCGATAGCTTCTAAACTCAGATGACATCAGCATAAACTATGTTCTTGTATTCTCTGACAACATCAGTGTTTGTATTTCTAACAATCTCCCCCAATTTATGCTTTATGAAGTAAAACATGAATTTTACTTATGATATCAGAAACCTTGAGACAAATGCATCAGAGTTTGAATCTTCATTCTTGACTTAGATCCTTTTGTAGGAAAAGCCTTCTTTCAAAAAGTTATCCCACAGCTTCTTCTCAGCATTTTTCAGCAACTGACTCAGCTTCTCCTTCAATTCTTTCATTTGTTCAGAAGAATCATCAATTTGGTAAATTGCAGGTCTCAATTTGTATATTGATGTCCTTTCCATTCTATCATCTAAAGGAATGCAAAAAGCCTTCTTTCCATCAGGATTTAAAATTAGTGTAGGAACTCCTAACACCATCTTGACCTTTGCATCTCCTTTTGCCATTGCTTTCTATGAATCATTTTCAAGCATGTATCTTGGTTTATATTCCTCAGAGTTTACCATAAGTAGCCTTTCATTCTTCTTTTTCTCATTTATCATGCCTTCAAGAAATTTCATCCATCTGGCAGTCACTTCATTCCCATCATTCAGAAGATAAAGAACATGTTTAAGTTCTTTAGATGACTTATGAATAAAATCTTCTTATGCAATCTTCATTATTCTTCCATTCTCTAAAAAGTACAGAAGCTTCTCTTTTTCTTGAGCACCATCAAAAATATCCCTTGCTATGTTCACAGATATCAACTTGTCCAAATGTTCTTGGGATAACTCTTCCTCAGGTTTGTCTTTTAATGAGAAGGAATATCTGAATGTGTTTGCTTCACCCCTGTAGACTTTAGCTTGTGAATCACCAATACCACCCTTGTTTTTACCAAGTCTGGCATTGAGAGTTAGAGTTTGTGTTTGTGTCCACAGAAGATCAGGATTCTTCTTTCTAATCAGAGTTTGTTGTTCCTCTTCTTCTTCTTCAAAACTGAATCCACCTGGGAGAAAAGTTGTTCCTGACATAGTGAGAAGTGTTTTTGATTAGGCTGGAGCTTTCTTCTGAGTTGAAGTTGATCTTGTTTGAATGATTCGCGTTGGTTTTTCTTGAATGATTATCTTTGTAGTTTCAATAGGTTTGGCTTAGATAGGCTTAGATATAATCTTCTTTTGTTGAGCAGGTGCCTTCCTTTGTAATGTAGTTTTCTTCACATAATTTCTCTTTTTCTGGACTTGAGCATTGTCAGTACTAGATTTCTTCAGTTCTTCCTCTGCAGCAACTGGATCCATTCATGGATTTTCTTCTTCAAACAATTTTCTAGCCAGTTCTTCATCTTTTAGAGTTTGTTCTTCAATCTTCTCAGGTATTTCTGCTTCTTCAAGTCTCTTTGCCAATTCCATATCAGCATCTATCATAGTTTTCTTGACAGAGTTTGTCTTTGAGGTTGATGGAATCAGAGTTTGAGAAGACATCAGAGTTTGTTCAGTTATCAGAGTTTGCTTCAGAGTTTGATTTCCATCCTTATGACTCCCTTGATCATTATCATCAGGTTTGTCAGATTTTTGAATAGCATCCTCCTTGCATTTGTCTTGTGAAACTTTCTCCCCCTTTCTGACATCATGGCCTTTTCTTACTGTTGAGATATCAACAATTGTATGCAGTATTGTTTGCATAGAAGCAACAGATGCAGAAAGAGTATCAACCTTAGCTTCCAAAGCATCTTGCCTTGTAGATACTATTTTGAGTTTGGATTCCAAGGAAATTTAAGAAGCGGTGATAGAATTTTGAATAGATGCACTGGTATGGCCAACAGATTCTTTAAGATCAGAAATTTTAGTTTGAAGTCCCTTGGACAACACAGTAGTGGCCTTCAAAATGGTCTTCATTTCATCAGAATTGATTTCCTTGTCAGCTTTGTTTATTAATTCATGAACATGTGGCCATGAGACTGCTTCATTTGCATATTTCCAGGACATGTTTCAGACCTGTTGTTTGTGAGAAGTCAGCAAGTCTGGCTGAGAAAAGTTGGAGGTGAAATCTCTCTTTACACCTTCAGAGTCTAATGCAGCTTCAATATCTCCTTTGAGTTGCTCAACAACCATATAATCATGATACTGCATTCTTAATCTCTCATGAGCATCATAGGAATTGACTGGCCATTTCTTGGAGTTATATCTTTGAGAGTAGGGAATAGAAAGATCTGTAATTTCTTCATCTTCAAAGAGAGGCTCATCAGAGAATGTATTTGACTCATCAGAGTTTGCAGCTTTTTCAGAGTTTGCAAGAGCATCAGGAATAGGTAAACTCCGAGTACCTGCAATAGGAACAGAACAGCCTAAACCACTCTTTTCTTTTAAAGTAATCTCATTACTTCTCACATCACACATATCATAACTTTTAAGAGTTAGATTTTTCTCACTAGAAGTAACTAACTTCTTTCTCAATTCTACCTCACCTTTTGCCAGATCTAGTGTCTGCCTCTCATTAATTCTATTTTGCACATATTTTACCTCAGACTCACTAGAAAGGCTCAATACACAATGAACTATAGAAATAAGAGGTGGCTGAGAAGGGGTGTCTGTAGTTATATGAGTAGGGGTTCCCTCGGACTATTCATGATCATTCTAGTAGGAAAGGTAAAATCTGAACATAAACTATCAGAGAATACAAATTCTGAAGGAAAGTCGAAGTTTATACCTTGAGTGGATGTAGAAGTTAATGTGAATGTTGTTTCCATAGGATGAGCAGAAAGAGGTTGCACTAGAATAACATCATAGATTAGCAATTGTTGTGCATTTGTAGAAGCAGAGATTGTCTTCATCTGTAGTGCTTGGTCAATAATCACAAAATTGGGGATTGGTTCTTGTGGGACCTGAGTCATATCATTATCTACTCCACCACTTTGATGTGAAGGTTCTTGTGGGCTTGACTCTGCCATAGATTGGCCTTCAGCATCAGCAACAATAGAATTTTCTAGAATTGTGGAATTGTCTGCATCCAAACTTTGATTGGATGGTTATTGTGTGGCTGGGGCCTTACCAACTTCTTCAACCCTTTGAGCTGAAGGTTCTTATCTGTTGTACCCATGATTCATGCTGGATTCATGTGCTGGTCCTTCTGTAGCCTTATCAAAAGACACTTGCCTTTTCTTCTTTCTGGTGAATAACCTGGAACCACTAGAGACTAGAGAAGCTTGGCCTTTCTTTGCAGCCATTTCCTTGGTTACTTCTTGAAACTGCTCCCTCACTCTTTCATATGAAACCTCCTTAATGATGTGCTTTGGAGAGTGCTCAGGAGAATTAGATACTAGCGCTAGAGCAGTTTCTTTGGTAGCATTGGCATCAATAGTTGCATCACCATCATCACCAACTAACTCAGGTTGTACTGGCTCATCAGAGTTTATCAGAGCATCAGTATTTATCAGATTGTCAGAGAATATGGGCTCATAGTTTATGAGTGGAATGTGATCAGAGTTTATTTGATCAAAGTTTATGCTTTCAGAGATTGCAGCCTTGACCAATCTTCACTTTTTCTTCTTGGCTTCAGGCATTGGATTGACAGAGAATGTCTTCATGAATGGTGCAGGAGGAATCTCAGAAGCCTTCTTAACTTTTTTCACAGGGAAAACTAGACCTTCTTTACTGTCTTCAGAATTAATGTGTTCATCAACCAATTTTCTCATTTTAGAGATGACATTTTCACTGATTTTCGCTTTCTTTTTCTTGTGCCTTGGTGTTGAGAGGTGTGTGTTTCAACTACAGTCTTTTGGGAGACTGTAGAGGTTGGTTGCATTGTTTGGGAATCAGTGTTTGGTATTTGACTTGGGTTAGAATCGGATATTGTTAAACTCTGATTCATAGTCACATTAAGAAAATCCCTCCTATACATGGTAGGCATTCTCTGATTTAAGAGAAGCCTAACCCATGTAGGATAAAATAGATTACAGAGTTTACCTGCAGCCTCTTTCTTTGAATCTTTCCTTGTTAGATCAGCAAAGATTATTTTATTCATACAAAAACTAGGTAAACTATGATCATTCTCAAAAGATACATCAGGCAGTAAATGACTAAAGATCAACTGTAAAAATCTAGCAAAATATATAGTTTGGGAGTCATCATCTATTTTTTAAATTGTGGGTCAGAGAATACCCAATTTGTTGAGAGAGCTGAGGAATTGCATAAAAATTGGTGCATTTGGCAGTAAAGGCCCTTGTGATGCAGTCAAAGAAGAAGCTCCACTCTCTTCTTAGGTTAGGTCTTGTCAAACTGCCCAACTTTGACAGACTACCTCTATATCCTGTTTCTTTGAAGAACTCCTTTATCTGTTCATCCTCAACAATGTCATCATAGACAGCTACTCAAGGAAGATGAAGGACTTGATGTACCACCGCAGGAGTTATGGAATGACTCCCATTGCATTTGATTGTAATTAATAGTTCTTCATCATTACCGGCATTATTGAATTTAGCCATAGACCAGATTTTGAGCAGTGATTGAGCAGAGAATTTAGAGGGTCCCTGAAGTGCATACCCAATATAGCTATTCTGCAGAATATCTTGAATAACATGAAAGTCCTGAGGTGTATCAAATTTATTCATAATGGAGATGTAATTTGTTGCATCAAATGTGTAGTTTTGATATGAAAAACCCTTGGAAGCCATTGAAACATAGAAGTTTGTAGTGTAAAAGAAAATTAGGGTTTATGGAGCGAGAGAGAAAGAGATGAATAATAGTATGCAGGTAAATAATTCAAATTGAAAATAAGAATTAATTTATTCCCTCTCAATTGCATATACCCTGTAGTGGGACACGTGGCAAAAAATAATTTGAAGTGTAATGAGTAGTTTGAGTCTCAAAATACAGCAAATGTGTGTGTAACTGTGTATGTATATGAAACATTTTTCACGAGATACACGCGCCTTATGATTACTCCTATCAGAGAATAACAAATATGATATCACAAAATTTAAATATGATGCCATAAATAATAACTCAGAGTTTAGCATACAGACTTATATCAGAGTTTATAGAGATCAGAGTTTGCATTCACTGTCAGAGTTTACGACACTCTAGCAGAGTTTACCATAAACACTGATAGCTTGTGATTAGAGAATATTTCTTCCAAAGATCAGAGTTTACTGCTTGGTCTCTCAGAGTTTACCACATACTCTGACAGAGTTTATCATAAACTCTAATTATCTGTTACTTGTTATTTAGAGTTGAGCCACTTGTCACCATTCACAATTCAGAAACCAATCTTGTAAATGTTTCTTCACACAGAGGCTTGGTGAATATGTCTGCCAATTGTTGATCTGTGGGAATAAAATGCATTTCAATTGTTCATTCCTCCACATGTTCCCTTATGAAGTGATATCTGATACTGATGTGCTTTGTTAGAAAATGTTGAACTGGATTTCCTGTCATTACAATAGCACTTTGGTTATCACAATAAATAGGAATTTTGGAAAAGGTCAAACCATAGTCTAGCAATTGATTCCTCATCCATAGAATTTGTGCACATCAGCTTCATGCAGCTATATATTCAGCCTCTGCTACTGGTGTTGAAATTGATTTCTATTTCTTGCTTTGCCATGAAACAATTCTTCCACATAAAAATTGACAACTCCCACTTGTACTTTTTCTGTCAAATTTACATCCTGCAAAATCAACATCTGAATAGCCTATTAATTTAAAGTCAGATTCTCTAGGATACCATAAGCCAAGATTGATAGTGCCCTTGAGATATCTGAAAATTCTTTTAACAACAATCAAATGAGGTTCCCTTGGATTTGCATGAAATCTAGCACATAGACAGGTGGCAAACATGATATCTGGTCTACTTGCAGTTAAATAGAGAAGTGATCCAATCATTCCTCTATATGTTGTAATGTCTACTTGCTTTCCAGTGTCTTGATCAAGCTTGGTTGCAGTAGCCATTAGAGTTGTTGCAGATGCAGAGTGTTGCATTTGAAATTTTATGAGTAGATTCTTTGTGTATTTGGATTGATTTATGAAAATGCCTTCATCAGTCTGTTTGACTTACAACCCTAGAAAACAACTCATTTCCCCCATCATGCTCATTTGATGCCTGGACTGCATTAGCTTTGAAAATCTTTCACAGAGTTTCTCATTAGTGGAACCAAATATAATATCATCAACATATATTTGAACCAATAATAAATCCTTACCTTGAGTTCTATAAAACAAGGTTTTATCAATTGTTCCTCTAGTGAAACCATTTTCAAGTAAGAATAGAGCCAGAGTTTCATACCAGGCCCTTGGTGCTTGCTTTAGTCCATATANCAAATATAATATCATCAACATATATTTGAACCAATAATAAATCTTTACCTTGAGTTCTGTAAAATAAGGTTTTATTAATTGTACCTCTTGTGAAACCACTTTCAAGTAGAAATAGAGCTAGAGTTTCATACCAGGCTTTTGGAGCTTGTTTGAGTCCATATAAGGCTTTATCCTGTCTGTAAACATGATTTGGATATTTTGGATTGACAAACCCAGGTGGTTGTTCAACATATATGTAATAACCCAAATTTTTGACGTTTGGTTTTATTAAAATTTTTGGATAATTTTTTTCATTTTATGAATAAACGATTTTATGGATATATTGTCATAAGGAACTTAAGATATGAAGTCGTATTATTAATATACGATGTAAATGAGTGTATGTAAATCAATTCAGAATTCAGAAAATGGCAACTTTTATTTGACCCTAATCTGGTCGTACTGTGTGGAAACGATGTAGGAATATTTATTTGTTTCAAAATAAATATTTGAAGAAGATATTCCTAATCTATGGAATAAATGAACGTATGTATGAATTATCAGAATTCGAAGATTCACAAATTATTTTTTGACCGTTTTAGGGCTATATCGGTACCAAAAATGCGTAGGAATAATTATTTCCTCAGAAATTAGTTTCGAAGCTATATTATTAACCTAGGGAATATATAATCATATGTAGGACTCGTCAGAATTCAGAGACAGGTAACTTGAGAATATTCAGTGGTTCATATTTAAAGTAGTATGCGTAGTATACACAAGAATTCCTTAAGATAGGTTGTCTGAAGAATCGGATCTGAACCTTTTCAATAAATAAAATAGAGTTTAAGGAACCATATTTGATGAATGAAATGTAGTGGGTAGTGTTTTGGTGGAGAGTAGTTTTATTAAAAACTCTCGAAACAAGTAATCATTGTTGAACTTGTCATCGCGAATCATTACGAAAATGAAGATCAAAACACTATCTTGAATTATAAAAGAGCCGAATTTTATAAACGAAAAGAAGTAGAAATACTTGCAATTGTTAGTGCTTTGAAAAGGCTAGCAAGCATACTTGACCAAAGTCAAAGAAGCCAATGTTGACTTGACCTTTTTACTTGTTAAAAGCCAAGACTAAATAACTAATTATACATACACACACTTCACTTTGACCACACACAAAAACACTTCCATTTTCTTTTATTTGGGGATGAAATCCTGAGTAGAAAAGAGATGAAGAAGGGGGAAGAAGAAAAGCTTGTAACTTGAGATTGCCTTGGCGGTTTTATGCGTTCTACCACTCAAAACGAAGCTCTTCTCGAGCTCTATGCGTTAATTGTAAGCACTCTACTCACCTCCTATCTTATCTAGTTCATTTCTTGATTTGTATAAACTGATAGTTTCAAATTTTGGAGAGTTTTGGCCTAGAAATCAAAGAGAAATGCATGGGTAGTTAGTATATGTGTTAGATTGATTTTGTATGTAGTTGTTTGAGTTATTGCTTGAGTTTTGGAGATGGGTTTTGATTTTATTAGAACTAAATAATATTGTTAATGGAGTATAATGATGGTGTGAATTAGTTGATGGGTTTGGGTGATGATTTGAATGAGATTAAGTTCTCGGAAACGATACATTTTAAGCCGTTACCATGCCCATTTTGTTTCTGCCGAAACTGTCCAGACAATCTGGAAGAATTGTTCTCTGTTCTTGATAGTTTGATGAGATGACTGTATAGTAGTTAGTCTCTAGATCGTTTGAGAGCTAATTTTGCGTCAATCGGAGTTACGAGCTAAAAGATATGGTCAAAATAGTAAGGGTAGTGCAGAAACATAGCAATCCTGTTTTCATTGAACTTTGGAGCTGTGATCACCCTAGTTTGGAGACTCTATAAATCTTGAAAATTTTATTTAAAATAGATTACCTGTGAAGAAAAATTGGATTAAAAGGAGTAAAATATGATTTATTAAAATTGGTAGAGTGCAAGTCATGTAACCATAATTTTCAGAAACTATAATTCTGGAGCCACTGTTTGGTGCCCTATTTTGAATGAATTGTTCGGATGACTTAATACTATTTCTGGACTTTGTATTTTCTGGGTCTATGTTATAATTGGAGTCTAGTTTGTGTAGCCTCAAACGGTGAGTCGATTGGATTAACGAGCTAGGAGATATAGCTATTTTAGTAATGGTTGTTCATAACCTACGAATTGCCTAAACATTGAACTTTGGAGAATTGTTTCACCTAGCTAACAACCTTAGCTCGAGTTGAAATTTTTATGGCATGTTGCTAGTAGTACAAGGAAGACCTGAGAAAAAGAATCATGTCAAAAGGAGTAATTTCCAATTTATTAAACAACCGTTTTGGGAGTCGAATTCGAGCAAGTTAGAGGACTTGTCTCGAGTTGACCAAGTAACGAAAGTTGTTAAGGAGTATCACGAATACATGTTGGTGTATAGAATTTGACTAAAATTCATTGACAAGATAGTTTTACGAATAGCTAAAGTAGGCCCGGGGAGGTGAAATGTCGGGCAAAATAAGAGCTAATAAAACGAAGAAGTACGGGTTGTAATGATCATAATTGTACTCGATATAGATTTATGGATTAGTATCGAGGTCCTAGCTTATCAAAATCATGAGGTTTAATAATCGTGAAACAAATGTTAGTACTTAATAAAAAGTGGTTATAATTAGTAGAGTTAAGTAGTTAACTCGAGTAGAGAAACTAATCAAAGTTCTTATATCTATTGATAGAACTTCTGGATTACAAGTGGGATCATGGATATGCATCATGGACACCAGGCAAGATTCTTAACTCTATTTTCAAATTCTATTACGGAATATTATTGATTCATGGTGATGCAAGATTCTTGAAATCTTTGACTTGATAATAAGTTCTTCGATTATAAAGTTTTGTTGTGTTTTAAACTACTCAGCTCATTGTTGTTGAAAATGCACATTGCCAATTCACCTTGAACTGTTTTGTTCCTTTATAACTTGATTCTTTTGTTATTCTGAACTTCTCAAAAAGTAGAGTATGCATGTAACCAGATTGGACATCTGCTTTGTGCGTCGAGTTACCTTTCAGGGTACTCGATGGTTAACCGGGGATAGTCGAGTATTTTCTCGACGGTAGTCGATAACTATCAAAATTATTTTGATTCAAAATATATTGAGGATTATTTGATGATCACTAAGGATCATCCACTTAATTATTTTAAATAATTATTTTAATTATTTAAATATTAATTAAATATTATTTAAAAAGGGTTGAATACTGTTTCAACATTAATGAATTATTTTAAATTCATTTTGAAGGTTATTTAAATACTATTTAATATTAATTAAATATTATTTAAATATTACGAAGCATTCAAAACTAGATCATTTAATTATATTTATATTCTATTAATTATTATAAATAATATTAAATATTATTTTAATATTCTTTAAATATTGGGAATTTTAAAAGACAATTATTGTCAACTGATTTTATCCAAAACAATATTTAAAAATTGTTTTACTCTGATTATTTTTAATCATCCCGAGCTACTAGGATTCGAGGGTTAGCAGAGTACCCGAATCACTACTAAAATATTTTGAGGATCTCTAAAAATATTTTGGAGCTTTCAAGAAACTCTTTAAATATTATTTTTAATTAAATATAGATTATTTAATTACCAATAAAATATTCTGCGAATATTTTTGGGCTAACAACCCCACACTAGGGAAGGAATGAATAATCCTGACATTCTTCACATATATACTTGGATCTTTCGGGACTTATATCTGGTTCTAATTCAATACTCTTCATTAAGGTTATTATATTTTAATATAGCGACTCCCCGGTCCTGTTATTGAGTCTTCTTGATTCAATTATTTTTATCTTATTGATTAGTTGACTGAGAGTCAACCAACATGTATACGAGATTACTTCCACATAATTCCGGAAGTGAATCTATTATCTGATGTTGAAATCTTACAGAAGATTGTTGTTGTTTTGGAAGGTTGGATTAAATTCCCTTTCATACCTGTTGATTTGATTAAATCCTAGCGAGGATTGTTGTTATTCTGGAAGGTTGGATTAAATTCCCTTCCATACCTGTTAATTTTTAAATTATTCAAAGGGGACTGGAGTTAAAAGTGTAAGAGACTTGTGTGCGGCACAGTCCATCTAGCGTAAGAGGCCGAGTGACGCACAGTCCAGCATTTAAAGGTCCAGGTGTTGCCTAGAGTGATGACTAGTTGAGGATCATCCTTCTGCTAGTAAAAAAGGTTACTTAACTATTGTACTATATGACTGATCATCGTGTACAATTGGCGTGGTGAATGCTCCATATAGTCTCATTCTTCGAATTGGAATTTGACATTAACACTGTAATAAAGGCATAGGTGCTAAGTTACTGATAGTGTTAATGGGAACTGTTGAACTTTCGTTGGTCCTACACTATAACGAAAGGCATGGTGCTAAGTTACTGATAGTGTTAATGGGAACTGTTGAACTTTCATTGGTCCTACACTATAACGAAAGCCAAGGTGCTAAGTTACTGATAGTGTTAATGAGAACTGTTGAACTTTTATCGATTCTTTTCGCAGTATCTTGAACTACTTTCTTATTGATTTCTAAATGAATAAACACTGTAACTGATGTCATCGTGCTAAGTTACCGATAATGTCATTCCAAAATTTTGAACTTAAATTGTTGTACCGCAATAACTCGAACTGCATACTTATTTTGAATACCTTTGTGCATCGTAAACTCTGATTCATTTATTGTCGAAATATATCTCGCTAAACTTTCTACAGAAATATATTACAAATTATCTACTGATATTGTTGGACATCGGTTTGGTATAAATATTGGTTACCACCCTTTTCTTAGTGCAAATTACAAAATATTCCAATATATATCTTGCCGAGCAATCTTTGGCTCATTCTTGCTTTTTGTAAACTTTAAATCTTGCAGTAAGACTTGTCCATGGGATGCAAAGGAAATGAGAGGCTTGAGCTTGAGTTAGTCAGGTTCAAGGCTTCTATAGGCGGTGTAAGCTAAATAGGATTTCAGTTTAGAATCCTAATACTTTTTGTAAAATAGGCAAGGTAGCAATAAATGTTGAAACATTGTTAACTTCTAATGTAACTTCAGGTAGAGGTCATGTTATTAGTATAAGATCCTGAGTTTACAGTTGGATTATAATAACTGATATTATTTTAAGTTCATTTCTGAGACTATGGCTCGAGTTGTGTAATTGGATTAGGGTCACCAGTATATGTTGTTGATATGATTTTTAAGCAGGTGGGTAATTTATTGCTGGAATTGGACCGTGATGGCCTGGATCCCTGACCCCGGATCTGGGGGTGTCACAATATACCTCTTCTTCAAGTTCTCCATTTAAAAATGCACTTTTAACATCCATCTGGTAGACCTTGAATTTCTTGTGTACAGAATAAGCAAGAAAGATTCTGATTGCTTCAAGTCTATCTATAGGTGCAAAGGTTTCATCATAATCAATACCTTCCTGTTAAGAGTAACCTTTGGCAACCAGTCTTGCTTTGTTCCTTGTTATGATTCCATTAAAATCTGTCTTGTTTCTAAACACCCACTTTGTGCCAACAATTGATCTTTTCTTTGGCCTTGGAACTAGGGTCCAAACTTCATTTCTTTCAAACTCATTCAATTTTTCTTGCATTGCAGTAACCTAATCTCCATCTTTCAAAGCATCTTCAACCTTCTTTGGTTCTGTTTGAGAAAGAAAACTATGAAATAGACATTCATTTTGAGTAGCTTTTCTTATCTTCAATCCACTTTCTAGATCACTAATAATCAAATCAAGTGTGTGATCTTTGGTCCATTTTCTTGGATGTAGAAGATTTCTTGAACTAGATGCTCCCCCATGATTTATGCCTTCATAGTATGATTCCTCAGTAAATGCCGATCCTCCCCCTGAAACTGTGCTTCCATCAATGTTTGATGACTCAGAGTTTATGTACTCAGAGTTTGAATGATCAGAGTTTGAGTTATCAGTGTTTGTGGTTTCAGAGTTTGATGGATCAGAGTTTAAGGTTTCAAAGTTTATATTTGTCAGAGTTTGGTCAGACTCTGAAATTTCAATTATTGAGGCTTGTTCTCCCATTTCAGTAAATGATTGATGTTGATCCCCCTCAACATGTGCGGATTCTTCAATTACTATTTCAAATTATTTCTAAATCAGATTTTAAGGAATCAATGTTTAACTCATCAGAGTTTAGCTCAACATAGTTTATGTTCTGCAATTCATTTTCAAAACTCAGAGATTCTTGAGCATCTTCATCATGTATCCCTGTTATTTTTCCTTCATCAAAAGATACACTAATAGATTCCGTGACTATAATGGTACTTAGATTAAACACTTTGAATGCCCTTGAAAAAGTTTTAGAAGTTGTTGCATATCCAATAAAAATACTTTCATCTACTTTCAGTTCAAATTTCTTCAATTGTTCATGATGTGTTTTGAGAATAAAACACTTGCTTCCAAATTTGTGAAAGTATTATACATTTGGCTTCCTTCCCTTTAACATCTCATATGGATTCATTCCATGTTTATTTATCAAGGTGCAATTCTGAGTAATGTATGCAGTATTCACAGCTTCTGCCCAAAAATATGTAGGTAGCTTTGCTCCTTGTAACATTATTCTAGCAGCTTCAATAAGTGTTCTGTTCTTTCTCTTAACTACACCATTTTGTTGAGGTGTACCTGGTGCTGAGAATTGTTGAATGATTCCTTTTGTTGAGCAGAACTCCTCCATTGCAGAATTCTTAAACTCTGTTCCATTATCACTCCTTAAATTCTTTACCTTGTGTGGTGATCCATTCTCAATCATAGCAATATGATCAAAACTTATCTTAGCTGTTTCATCCTTTTTATGCAAAAAGTACACCCAGGTAAATCTTGTGTAATCATCTACAATTACCAGAGTATATTTCTTCTTTCCAATGAATATTATGTTGACATGACCAAATAAATCAAGATGCAATAGATGAAAATGTTGATCAATAGAATTTTCAATTTTTCTCTTGAAAGATGTCTTCTTTTGTTTGGCCTTTTGACATGAATCACAGAGTCCATCTGGATGAAATTGAACTTTTGGAAGACCTCTAACTAGATCCTTTTTCACCAATTCATTTATGTTTCCAAAGTTCAAATGACACAACTTTTTATGCCAATTCCAGCTTTCCAAAGATGATGACTTTCCAAGTAAACAAGTTAAAGGACTATCAGAGTTTACCTCCAAGCTAGCTTCAAATAAGTTGTTATGTTTGTGACCAATGAGAATCACTTTGCCAGCCTTTTTACTTTTGACTTCACAATGTGTTTCATAAAATTCCACAGAGTAACCTCTGTTTGTCATTTGACTCACACTTAACAGATTATGCTTCAGTCCTTCAACCAGAGATACATTACATTTCCAATAACAATATTGCCATATCCCAGTGTTCTTCCTATGTTGCCATCTTCATAAGATACTGCTGGGACGACCTTCTCCTCAAACTCTGAAAGCAGGGATTTGTTTCCAGTCATATATGCAGAACATCCACTATTAATCACTAGGATGTTTTTCATATTTCCCTGCAATTAGTAAATGCAACTTAATTAGTAGGTTTGGGGACCCAAACTAGTTTGGGTCCTTTTTTTGAAAACTTGTTAACTTTTGCAGCAGAAGTACTTTTATCAGAGTTTGTGTTAACAGAGTTTACATGATCAGAGTTTGCATTCACAGAGTTTGTACTGTCAGAGTTTACACTCCTTTTATCAGACTTTATTACATATATTTTCTTGACAGTATGTTTTGGAGAAATATTTGTTTAAGGCAATGGTTCATGAAGACTATAATATAAATTATGATATTCTTTGCATGTATAAATGGAATGCCACAAACTACCACAGTGAAAATAGGAATTTTATAGTCTATATCTAGTTTGTTTTCTAGCCTCTGAACTAGGTCTATCAGTTTTCTTCCTTTTATTCTGTTTGCAGTCAATAGCAAGGTGATTAAAATTACAACATGTGAAACAGGTTTTTTAAGAGCATCAGGAATATTCATGTAGTTATTCTCCTTAGTAATTCATATTTTACTATTCCTATTTTTCCCACCTTTTTAGGCTTGTTTTGGTTTATGACTGCTTTCAACTTTTTTTTAAGTTGTTTCTGTGAAAGTAATCCTATATTGACAGGTTTATTTTCAGACACACTATTCTTTTTACCTTTGTTATTATTAGAGCATTCATTAGATGTAGTTTTCTTGTCGTTGCTAGCTCTAACAAATTTCACAGGTTTACTCAATGTTCCTTTTATTTATGTGTGTGTCTCATTATTCTTAGCATCAGTTTCATTATCATTGTCATAACCTAGACCAGATGTCCAATTCTTGTCAGAAAGAATTTCTTAGGCTTTCTTGCCAGAGTTTGTCCAAACTCTAAAAGTCTCATGTTCTTTAGTTATCTCAGCTTTTAAATAAGTGACTTGTATTTCTAACTGAGTTTGCATGTGTATAGCATTCTCACAGTCTTTCTTAGTGTTAAGTATGTGAACAAGTTCAGATTCAAGAAAATCATTCCTAGCATTCAGAGTTTATATTTCATATTTTAATCCTTCATTCTCAAGAGACTGTGATTTAAAGCTAACATGCAAATTTCTAAGAAAAGACTTTAACTCATGGATATTTTCAATATTAAAATCGAAGACAGAGTTTGGTACCTTGTCAGAGTTTAGGATAAGAGCATCAGAGTTTGCCATGAGAGCATAGTTTGTTTCGTCTTCAGAGTCTGAGGAATCCATCCAATCTTTATTTGATGTGTTGAGAGCTTTCCCAGATTCCTTACTTCTGCACTCAGTAGCGAAATGCCCCATCTTGTTACACTTGTAACACTTGACCTTTGATTAATCAAGAGTTTTTGATTTTCCATCTCTATATTCTCTTTTTCTGAATCTCTCTTTATTCTCTGATTCTTCATGCTTCTTCTGGAAGTTTCCTTGCTTTCTGTACTTCCTATACTTCATCTTCTTGAAGACTTTGACAATCATAGCAACCATCTCTATCATGTCAAAGTTTGTGGAGTCATCATAGTTTACATCAGAGTTTGCCTCAAACTCTGATTCACTACTTTCCTTAATTATTACATTTTTTCCTTTTCTTGCTGAGACTTTTAAAACTTTCTCTTTTGGTTCTTCAATCTCTGTCTCAACATTCATGGAAACAGACTTTGCCTTGCTACTTTTTCTATTATTTCTTTGCTGTAATTCCAGATCATGTGTTTTCAATCTTTCATAGACTTCATCTAGAGACATCTCATCCAAATCAACCCTATCTCTTATTAAGGAGGTTTGTAGATCCCATACTTCAGGAAGAGCCCTAAGGAACTTGGTGTTTGAATCTTCATTGTCATATACTTTATCCACCAAAGCCAAGTTGTTCAACAGAGTTAGAAATCTGTCATAGATATCTGTGAGGGACTCATTCTGTTTTGCCTCAAAATATTCATATTTTTGAATTAGCACAGATCTTCTATTTTTCTTGATTTCCTTGGTTCCTTGGCATTGAACCTCTAGTGTGTCCCAGATTTCTTTTACAGGTTTACATGCAATTACCCTGTTAGACATCACAGAGTCAAGACTATTATGCAGAATATTCCTTACCTTTGCATCTTTCAAGACTTCCTGTTTTTCTTCATTGGTCCACTCCTTTTTGTCCTTCAAGGTGTAATACTCAGGAATCTGTCTTCCTTCCACTATTGTAGATGGCACTAGTTTGGTTGGTAGATACTGGCCTGTATGAATTCTGTCTAAATAATTAGGATCAGTTGCTTCCAAGAATATCATCATCTTCACCCTCCATATAGGGTATTTAGCCTTCTTCAAGATTGGGATTCTGATACTTTCATACTTGTTTCCAGACATGTTTATATGATCTTTTAGTTGTAATTAACTGTCTGCTCTGATACCAATTGTTGCCCAGATAAATAAGCTATTACAGATGGGGGTTGAATGTAATAGTACCAAATAATTGATTAAGAATGCAAGTATATAAAAGATAAACAGCTTTGTATTAATAATGAATAAACTGAATACAAAACTCTCTCAAGAAAAACAATGTTCTTAAGAGCTGCTAGGTTATAAATATTATGAATTGAATGAAAATTACATAATGTAAACCTATTTCTGTGTTTATATTGATACAGTTACAAATACAATTACAAAACAGATTATGATAAGAATAACTTCTATAAGGTAATAGACTTGTATTTGATTTCCTTCATCACTATCCAAATCATATTCTAATTTGTCTATTTCCTTATTTAACAAACTCTGATGATAAACTCTGTCGATTGATAATCTCTGATAGAGCATTCTCTGTTAGAGTAAACTCTGATTGAGTATTCTCTGATAGAGTAAACTCTGTCGATAACTTCTAAACTCTGATGACGTCAGCATAAACTCTGTTTTTGTATTCTCTGACAACATCAGTGTTTATATTTCTAACACAGTTTTATTGCCTTTTCAGCTCTGCATCCTTTTGAGAAGATACAGACGAGCTTACAGTTACCTCAGTTATATACTACTTTACTTCTCTGGAGGTAGAGTTATGGGTGCACTTCCGACTTCATCCTTATTTGCTGCATCAAGTGCAGTTTCTCCCTTATCAACCTCTAACTAACAAAGTTCCTTATATCTTCAAGGGTTAATATATGGAAGTGGATGAATCAGTGTTTGGTACTTAGGCCTGGGTAAGAGATTGATGGGTTTTCAACCTCTTGGTCAGCTTCTTAAGCCACTGTGGGCTAAACGAATAGAATCAATTAAATAAGATAAAGAAATAATCACTTTAAAATTCCAAAACATATTTTTCATCTCAAGAAGAAAGAAAAATATAAGAAAGAATTGTAATGGATTGCATTAAAGCACTTTTAGTAAAAGAGTTTTGTTGGATCAAAAAATTTATCATTTAAGAGCATGATATAAAAGTTTCTTTATGATACATTTCCCATAATAAAACGCGGGAGTATCAAAGAAAAATTCTATCCCTTATGAATTTCTTATAAGGCAAACTTCCCATAATAAAACGCGGGAATTTATACCAAAGAAGAAATTCAACTCTNCCCATAATAAACGCGGGAATTTACACCAAAGAAGAAATTCAACTCTCTTACTAAATTTTATCTCAATAAAATGACTCTTTCCTTTAAATCTTAATACTGTATGTTTCGAAAATAGTTTTGCAAAACATCATTATCAGATAGAAGACAATGATTTTCTGACTAATAATACAATTATGATTTATATCATTTTCGTCTGCCTGATAATATCCCCATCTTAAAATAAAAATATGACAATTGGGGTTGGATGTATGCTTAACAATACAGTATTAGGCCTTCAAAGCAACAACCACTGTTTTGGTACTATGAATCAATGTGAAACAAATGTTTGAAAACAAATCATTTTACAAGTGATTGGTGCCTCAAAGTTAAAAAGATTTCTCTAAATAAAATAACAGTCACAAAGTTTCTGCCACTTTAAAAAAAAAATTAGAGAGAAAAAGTTTTGTAAGATAAAACTTTTAAAACTTACTTTTGGGAGAGGATAAAAGATGTTGAGATTGGAGAAAAATTATCCTCAAGAAAAATTGATTCACACCCTAGGATTGGGAAAATAAAGTAGGGCTGTAAATCAATAAATTTTTAAAAGAGATGTTTTGAAAAAGAATTTTGAAGTTTTCTTATCTAAACTGATAAAAAGTGAATGTATCTTTGAATAAGACTTTTCGAAAAAGAAATAGAAAAAAATTTCTTTTTAATACATTCAGGTTTATAAATCAGTTCAAAAAAAGAAAACTAAATATACTAATACTAACGACTTTTTCAAAAACTAATTTTTACTTAGAATAAAGACTAAGCAAATCCATTAGTATCAATATATCACAATTATTTTGTAATAAAATATTA
>QRFB01000335.1:59667-92297 GCA_008931105.1 Oenanthe javanica
AAAAAAATTTCTTTTTAATACATTCAGGTTTATAAATCAGTTCAAAAAAAGAAAACTAAATATACTAATACTAACGACTTTTTCAAAAACTAATTTTTACTTAGAATAAAGACTAAGCAAATCCATTAGTATCAATATATTTTGTAATAAAATATTATTCAATAATCACAAAGTAATAAAAGAGAATATTTATACTAGGAATAATTATGCTGCAAATTTATTTTAATTTACTTGAATCATGGAACCAATATATCACTGAATTGTTTCATATCATCATAATTTAAATAAATCAAAATAAATTAAATACTTATGTTATACTAAGCAATTGCCAATAACATGCATATTTATCAAATAAACATTGAAATCATTCAGTAGAACAATAAGCATTGTGACATATTTTTATTATTAGTGATTTCAAATAAACGTCATGTATTATCACTAATATTAAAAATATCACAATTAATTGCACGAAAATATTAACAAAATATCTTTACTTGATATTTATCAATAATTTTAAAATGCAAGAATTTATGCTTCTAATATTTTATCAAATCAAAATTTTGAAACTAATAAATATTGAATTGCTTCAATCCATAATTTTAATAAGATAAAATAAATTCGCTAAATACTAAAATATTCATTTGATTGAATATTAGCATCTAATTTCCTACGCTATATCTACTAATTGTCACTCAAGCATATTGTAATTATACTCATAACAATTATTAATGATATACGTAAACTCGAGGAAATAGTTGAAAAGAAATTCACAAGTCCTTTAAATATAGACATTTAATACTTGTGATCTTAATTACAACTCCTCGCAAACAAAATCAATTTTAGAAATATTTTCTAAGTACATAAAATATTGAGAATTTTATACACATAACTTAAAAAATACTTCATCTTCCAATATTAGTGAGTTTTGAAATATGCATTAATTACTTAGAACAGAAATTCTAAATATTGTCACTAATATCAAAAATATCACAATTATTTATAATAAAATATTTAAAAATATCAGAGCAATTAAGCAAGATATTATTGACTAGTACCATCAAATATTTAATACACAAATAATTATGTTTCTAACTTATGCTAAATAATTTTACTACCACCTATGCATATTACATTGTAAGCATAATAATTAAACTAATAACAAAAAGTATGAGGAACTAGATTTCAAATAAATTCACAAGTCCTTTAAATATTGAAAATTGAATACTTTTGAACTCATTTCAGAATTCCTTGTAGATGGGATTTTCAACAAATATGCATATATATAATATCCCAAGTTTACTAACCAACTTAGATAAAATAAATTCATCAAGTTATTCAGCAAAAATCTTCAAGTTATTCTACTAAGGACAATCTCGAAAGAAATGATACATGGTGTCCATGCACTTGTTCCTTAGATGGTATAGAGAGAATCCAGCAGAGTTGTTGGAGTTGACAGCTTCTAGGAATGACTTCCATGTCTTTCTTATAACCTGCATCATCTATATATATATATAGCCAATTAGGTTAAACCTAGTATCTTTAGGGTACCTGATTCTAAGAATTTGTAATCCCTTAAGATATCTAACAATTCATATATTAGCTATAAGATAAGATTCTCTAGTATCCACTTAAAAACTTGCACATAGGCATTTCATGAATAAAATATATGGTCTTTATGCACTTGAATAAGTAATGACCTGATCATATATAGCTTGTCACTTCAGTTCATATACCTGATTTGCCCTGATCAAGCTTAGTGGTCTGTTGGAACAAAGTCTTGGCAGGTCTAGAATCTTCCAAATTGTGCATCTTCAAAAGATCCTTGACTTACTTTAATTGCCATCATTCTTTCGAATTANTTACTTTAATTGCCATCATTCCTTTGAATTAATTTTAATCCAAAAAGAATTACAAATCTTCCAACATGCTCATTTTGTACCTACTCTGCATTAACTTAGTAAAAATCTATTGCCAAATTTTCATTAGTATACCCACATATAATATAATCATGGTATTCTTGCACATATATTACATTGTATGTGTCATGTATTCTAGAGAGATATGTGTGTATAACTACTCTAATATAAAATCATTTTTAAGTAATTAACAATTAGAGTGTCACACCATGTCCTTGACGATTTGCTTAAATCCCTACCTCCGTCATAGAAGAGCTTGGGAAGAGAATGATATACAAATTCCAATGGATCTACAACTTCAAAGTCCAGGAGTTGTACATCAACTTCAACTTCTAACTCACCATTCAGGAGTGCACTTGTTCACATTCATCTAATAGATAGTCATGCTTGAATGCTAAATATGTGCTAGGGATATCTTGTTATTAGGTCCTCGTCTTGTTTGGTCCTAAAGGATCAAGTTTCGTCACTAGTCTTACTATTTGATCTTAAAAGTCCCGAAGATTCTGTTTCTATCATCGTCGATACCTTCTACTTGATAGTAACCTGTAACAACCAGTTTGGCTTTGTCCTTCATAACAATGCCAATCATTATCCAGTTTCTGTGAACCCTTACTGTACCAATTTAAGCTTCGAATTTTGTGGTCTGGGTTCCAACTTCAGTAATTTCTGCCTTCGAACTGATTGAGATCATCTTGCATTGCAATAACGCAATCTGGATCAATCAGTGCTTCTTTAATCTTCTTTGGGCTACCAACTGTTGAAAATTGCTCTTTCCCGAAGAGTAACCATTTACTTTGCATAGCACTTCTAGCCTTTACTCAAGAATCCGGATCACTAAGAACTAGACTCCAGGATTGAATTTGACTTCAAACCTTTTGTCTTGGCAGATATGTTCTTGATGTATTCCTTTGATCTTCATTGTGTTGAGTATGACTAGTAGATCCTTCTTTTATTTGCTCCCCCTGAGTTGCTACTAGGATGTGTTGAAGATCCTTCACCTTATTCAATGGATCCTGTTAAAGCTCAAGAGTTGTGTAGTTTCACTACCACTTCTACTAATAGGATCTGAATCATCATCATGATCATTGATTCCTTCTGCAACCTCAGCTTCAACATCAGTATCTGAATTTGACTCTGACAGGAAGTCAATCTTCAAAGATTCAGAATAGTCATTCATTTGAATGCTTGGGAGCTTGATGTATTTGGATGATACATTCAGACTTTTTATCGCCTATGAGTAGCCGAGGAGAATTGTTCCATGAGCCTTAACTTCTTGCCAAGATACTAATATAAATCTTCAATAATTATCAATTTCCTCCAAACACATAAAATAGCTTTAATGTTTGCTTCTGGTTGGCCATTAACTCATATGATGTCTTTTCACGATCTTGTTGATTAAAGTAGCATGTTGTGTTAATTTATTCAAGTTTAAAGTACCTTTTTCAGTGCAGACTTCATTTAGAACTTCATTCGCGAAATTGAGTTCTAATATCTGACTTCAAAGTTCTCACAGCTTACTTTGCTTCCAACTTGATCTTCTTGATGCGATCAATCACCATCTGTGACATTTTGTCTATTGAATGCAAGAACATCACCAACTTTTAATTAGGGTTGTCAACATCAATCACCACTAAGCATATTTCTCCATGACATAATTTGCTTCAGTGTGATGTTTTCATTGACTTCCCTATGTGACATACTTCAAAATGTCCTTCTAGATAGAATTCCATATGAAGCAGTCCTCTCACCAATTTTATCTTTATCGGAGAATCCATTGTCTTGTTCAACAAGTGTGAGAGCTTCTTTTGCCATAGCTAACTCTTTACTCATGAAGTTTTACTGAAAAGTTCGCTTCACCTTTGTATATAAATTCCATGTCAGCTACGAACAAACTTCCTCACTCTCAGTTGAGTGAGCTTCTAACCTTCTTGCTTGAGATCAAACACTTTTCATTTTCAATGCTTTTCCAGAAAACCCTTGACAAAGAATTCCCTAGTGCCCTGTAGATAGTGCTTAAGTCCTTCCACAAGAAAGATGCTTCCACTGATGACAATTCTAAAATCATGATGGTCAAATCCCTTGTGCATCCTTTGCTGTCATCTCCAAAGGTTACTGTTGGGTAGACTTTCTCAACCAACTGTGATAGTAGGGTTTTAATCTTAATCATGTGCCTCGAACAGTAAATGTCACGAAGTCACATAACTTTTATCTTTTGTTACATACTCTACAATCACAAATGATTAAGCTTCTTGGTACTCAACTTCAATTGAGCCTAGATGGGTTAGAGATATTTCTTTAAATAGCGGTAACAACAGTTCAACCTTAACATGCACAAACTTATCTTTGACTGATCACTTCTCATATACAGCAGTCTTGATAAAGTAGTTTTAAGGCTATGAGACTAGTGATTCCAACCTAACTTAAGGTGGACTACCAGTCTTTACCCTATTGTGATTCTTATACATGCTTTGTCTAAGATAATGCAAGTCCTAAGATATGCATTTTCAAATTTAACTAAACAAGCATGGAATTAAGAACACATGGTAAACATTCAGCTTCAACGTATTAGATAAGAATTATGCAATTCAGGCATGTTGTGCATATTAGAAAATTCAGTACTATCTACTTTAATCATTCTACACAAGTGTAACAGATATAAAGTATATTTAAAGATATTCAATTATTTTCTAAAAGCACATGGATAGAAGAATTAACAAATTAATTGATAATTCTGTCTAATCCATTTCTGTCATTGTCTAACATTTTTATCTATCTCTAATTACCTAAGTCAGTTTTAGATTAAGCTTCAAATCTACAGATGTTACTGACTACTTAGATAATTCTATCACCTTTTATTCTTTTTATCCCTAACAAGTAATACATGAAATGATATGACATTTAACTGCAACTATGTGAGTGCGAGCAAATCATATGAAAATAAGCACATAAACAATTTCAAGTAAGAACAAAAATAAAATATCTGATCTATGACCTGTTTGTCTATTAGCAATTTTCACATCATTAACAAAGATATTAAATCACAGAAGATTTAAATCAAGTTCCAGCAAATGTTTAGGGATGCACCTAACTGAAAGTCATATCACTAGTCCTATTTATAATAAGTAGATGACAACTCAATTCAATTAAGAAAGTGAAGTAAATAATAAATATTGAGGAAGGAACCAAGACAAGACACAAAGACCACTACAACAGAAATGAGAATCAACATTGTAGTTAGTCATCCGTAAACCAGACCAGTACACAGGGTGTCAACAATGTCAGTGAAGATTCATCATCAAAAAGTTCAAGTGGTTAGAAAGGTTATTGTTGAAGAACAGAAGAGTTTTATCTACATCAACAATAGTCCTACAATCAAGACTTTAGTTTGATTCTCTATTAATTAATTAAATTAATTAGTAAATTAATTCACTTAGAATTAATTTATTTCTTAAATTAATTAAAGGATTAATTAATTTAAAATTATTTTGGAATGAAGAAGACAGAAGACTGGAAGACTTAAGTCAAAACTACAGAGGTTGTGTAGTGAAGAAACTGAATTAATTCTACTATCAAAAGTTAATTAATTATTTAATTTATCTACTTAAATTAATTCTCCTTGAATTAATTTAATTTATAAATTATTTAATTAAAAACTGGTAGAATTAATTAAGTTAAAAAGAATATTTAAATTAACATTTAAAGAAAGTCTTGCTGCATTATTTGAAAAGTTTTACCGAATTAAATCGCTAAGACATTTGAAAAGTCTTACCGAATTAAATCGGTAAGACCTTTTTAGAAATTCTTACCGAAGTGATTCGGTAAGATATTTGAAAAGTCTTACCGAATTAATTCAGTAAGACCTTTCTAAAAGTCTTACCGAGTTATCTCGGCAAGACCTTTTTAAAAGATCCTACTTATCTGTCTCGGTAAGACTTTTCAAAAATCTTACCGAGCTGAAAAAGTCTTACCGAGAATTTGATATATTTTACCAATCATTAAAAGTCTTACCCAACTTATTTAAAAAGTCTTACAGGCTATTTTATAAAGTCTTTCTGATTTTTTAAATAAGTTTGATTTAAATGTCTTGCTAGCTTTAACCTCTATAAATATGAGGTTTTGGTTTCATTTTCCAAAGAGTAGAAAATTTTCAAATTCAGTAATTTATCTGCAATGTTATATTCATAGACTTTCTGTGTTGGTTTAGATTCTTAATTCTCTAAGTAGAACAATTCATGTCATATTTGTTCTAAGTAATTAAGAAATATTCTACCGGATACTGTAATACCCATTCAAGTTTAATATACATATTTAACTTGAATCTTGTTTACTTACTTGCTAATTTTCTATATCTTAAATGTTTAATCCTAAAAATAGAAAGCTAGTAAGTTAGCCTCCCAAACAATACAAGGACTCGAACCCTCAGCTTAAGTAATAATTTAATTCCGTAAATTCCGAAAAGAATTTTAAATTATTGTGAGTATCGCATTCAACCCCCTTCTACGATACTTCCGGGACCCAACAATTGGTATCAGAGCAATCTGATTGATATACAAATCAACCTCCGCTGTCCAGTGAAGCTCAGGGTACGAAGCTGTTTCAACTTTGAATGTCTAGAAGTCTTGTTAAATAAATTTATTTTATAAATTTAAATTTCAATAAATTTATTTTATAAATTTTATTTAAAATAAATTTATTTTATGAATTTAATTTAAATGAGTTTATTATTTAAACTTTAAAAAAGTTTATTTTATAAAATTAATTAAAATAAGTTTATTTTATAAATTTAAATTAAATAAATTTCTTCCTTAAATTTAAATTGATTTACCTTTATAATTTAAATTTGTTTAGATAATTTTATTTTATAAATTTAAATTTAGATAAATTTAATTTTATAATTTTTATTTAAATAAATTTATTTTATAAATTTAATTTAAATTATTTTATTATTTAAACTTGAAAAGGTTTATTTTATAAAGTTAATTGAAATAAATTTATTTTTTTAATTTAATTTAAGTAAATTTATTATTTAAATTTATATAGATTTAATTTATAATCTAAAGTTATTAAAAATCTTGGTCCATTTTTCCAAAAGGGTTTGTAGTCGGATAATTCTTCGTTTTGACTCAGAATTAATTCGCAGAGCATATGACCCGATTTTGAGGAAAGTGGTCATTTCGTATTAGTAGGTTATTCTGAAGCATTTGGATTTTATTGTGGATGATACGACTGTTTAAGTTATAGTTCCACAAACTACTCAAATGTAAAGATATGATAGATTTATTAGTAGGGAACTCTGTAGAATTTTTCTCTGACTCTACTGATCATTCTAGTTTTTGTACTTGTACAAAATGGATTTAAGAATCGTTAGAGGTCACAACTGAAGAAAAGTTTTGAGGATAAAAGTAGCAAGACAAGATCAGGGTTATGTTACTCTATTTCAAAAGCTTCCAAGCATTCACATGAAAGTCTATTCTAAATTTTTGAAGTTTGACATTTTGTCAGAGTCATATTCAGATATTGATGATAAAACTGAGGTTATAGAAGGAATCAATGTTAATGATGATGATTCAGATCCTAGAAGTGGAAATGGTAGTAAATCTACACAACTCGTGGACTTTAACAGAATCCACTCAACAAGGTGAAGGATCTTCAACACATCCTAGCAGCAACTCAGGGGGAGCAAANGAATCAATGTTAATGATGATGATTCAGATCCTAGAAGTGGAAATGGTAGTAAATCTACACAACTCGTGGACTTTAACAGAATCCACTTAACAAGGTGAAGGATCTTCAACACTTCCTTGCAGTAACTCAGGGGGAGCAAATAAAAGAAGGATCTACTAGTCATACTCAACACAATGAAGAACAAACGAATACATTAAGAATATATCTGTCGAGACAAAGGGATTGAAGTCAAAGTCATTCCTGGAGTTTAGTTCTTAGTGATCCGGATACTAGAGTAAAGACTAGAAGTGCTATGCAAAGTAAATGGTTATTCTTCGGGAAAGAACAATTGTTAAACAGTTGGAATCCTAAAGAAGATTGAAGAAGCACTGATTGATCCAGATTGGGTGATTGCAATGCAAGATGATCTCAATCAGTTCGAAGGAAGAATCTACTGAATCTGGAACCCAGACCATAAGACAAAGTTGTAATTGGTACTATAAGGGTTTTTAGAGACTGGATGATTTTTGGCATTGTTGTGAGGGACAAAGCCAAACTGATTGCTACAGGTTACTATAAACCATAAGGTATCGACGATGATGGAAACATAATGTTAGGGACTTTCAAGACCTAACTACAAGCACTAGAGACGAGACTTGATACTATTTGGGTGAACAAGTTTATGACCTAACAGTAATATTCCTAGCACCTGTTGAGCATTCAAGCATGAATATCTATCAGATGAATGTGAACAAGTGCACTCCTGAATAGTGAGTTAGAAGTTGAAGTTGGTGTACAACATTTCCTGAACTTTGAAGTTACATATCCATCAGAATTTTTATATCATTCTCTTCATAAGCTCTCTATGACGGAGGTTGGAAATCAAGCAATCGTCAAGGACATAGTATGACACTCTAACTGATAATTACTTGAAAATGATTTTATCAAGATTTTTATACATACACATCTCTCTAGAATACAAGGCGCACACACAATGTAATATTAGTGCAAGAATGCCATGATTATATTATATGTGGGTCTATTAACGTAAATTTGGCAAGAGATTTTTTTTGCTAGGTTGATGCAGAGTAGGTACAATATGAGCATGTTGGAAGAGTTGCGATTCTTTTTGGATTACAAGTAATTCAAAAGAATGATGGCAATTAAAGTAAGTCAAGGATCTGTTGAAAATGTGAAATCTGGAAGATTCTAGACCTGGCAAGACTTCTTGCCAACAAACCACTAAGCTTGATTAGGACAAATCAGGTATATAACTGAAGTGACAAGGTACATATGTATTATCAGCTCATTACTTATTCAAGTGCATAAAGACTATATATTTATTCTCAATATGTCTATGTGCAAGTTTTCAAGAGGATACTAGAGAATCTAATCTTATAGCTAAGATATGAATTGTTAGATATCTTAAGAGATTACCAATTCTTAGAATCAGGTACCCTAAAGATACTAGGTTTAACCTAATTGGCTATATAGATATAGACGATGCAGGTTGTAAGAAAGACAGGGAAGTAATTCCTATAGAAGCTGTCAACTCTAATAACTCTGCTGGATAATCTCTACACCACTCACAGAACAAGTGCATGGACATCAGGTATCATTTATTTCGAGAGTAGTCTTTAGTAGAATAACTTGCAGATATTTGCTAAACAGCTTGATAAATTCATTTTGTCTAAGTTGGTTAGTAAAGTTGAGATGTTATTAATGTGCATATTTGTTCGAAATCTCATCTGCAAAGAATTCTTAAATGCGTTCACAAGTATTAAATTTTCCATATTTAAAAAAACTTGTGAATTTATTTGAAATTCAGTACCTCATGCTTATTGCTATTACTTTAATTATCATGTTTACAATGTTATATGCATATGTGAGAATTAGGTGTTCTAGCATAAGTTTGTATATTGTCTTAATTGTTTTAAATTATGATGTTAGACAATTCAATGTCATATCAGTGTCATGATTTAAATGAATTAAGATAATATGCAGCACAATTAGTTGTATGATAAATATTTGATGAGTATTAGTCAATGATGTCTTGCTTAATTGCTCTGACATTTTGCTCTGATACTTTTAATATTTTTTACAAATAATTATGACACTTTAATATTAGTGACATTATTTAGAATTACTGATCTAAGTAATCAATGCATATTTCAAAAACACTAATATTAAAAGGAGAAGTATTTTCAAAGTTATGTGTATAAAGTTCTCAATATTTTATATACTTAGAAATATTTTCAAAATTTTAATTTTTGTACAGTTTTATTTAATTAGCATCTTTACTGTAAATATATTTTTTTGTAAATTCCTTAAGAGAGTTGAATTTCTTCTTTCGTTTAAATTCTCGCATTTTATTATGGGAAGTTTGCCTTATAGGAAATTTATAATATATTTTTTATAAATTCCTTAAGAGAGTTGAATTTCTTCTTTGGTACAAATTCCCGCATTTTATTATGGGAAGTTTGCCTTATAGGAAATTTGTAAGGGATAAAAACTTTCTTCTCAGATACAACTTTCCCACGTTTTATTAAGGGATATGTATCTTAAAGAAAATTTTGTATCATGCTCTTAAATGATAAGTTTTTGTTTTCCAACAATTGGTACATATTATTTTTGTTTTCAAATTTTTAGTAATAGTATTTACATATACATATATATATATATATATGTGTGTGTGTGTGTAAGTTTATTTTTTTTAATTGGCATATTTTTTTGGTTTGTTATTTTTATTTCATTTTATTTTTAAAAATTTATTTTTGTTAACGACAAATTGTTATAAGAATCATAAGTATTAAATGTCAATATTTAAAGGACTTGTGAATTTCTTTACATCTACTTTCTCGAGCTTACATATATCACTAATAATTGTTATGAGTATAATTATTATATGTTTGAGTAACAATTATTAGATATAATGTATGAAGTTAAATGCTAATTTCCATTACTATGATTATTTAGTATTTAACGATGATATTTTATCTTATTAAAATTATGAATTGAAGCAATTAAATGTTTATTAGTTTCATAATTTTAATACGATGAGATATTAGGAGCATAATTACTTGCTTTTTGAAATTATTAGTAATTATCATGTATTGATAATTTGTTATTGTTTCATTGCAATTAATTATGATTTTATTGTTAGTGATAATATATATATATATATATATATATATTTTGTTTATCTGAAAATCACTAATAATAAAATTATATTTGTATTCTAAATCACAAACTCTTCAACATACTTTTATTGTCAAAATTTTCCGAGGAGTTTTTGATTTTTGGTAATACTTGCCGAACAAGAGCAATCGACTTGAGGTAAAGCAGGTAATTTTGATCTTGATATATTCTCTAATCAATTGGAATGAGCCCTCAGTGGCTATAGGACAAGATCAAGGGATTGAAAACATACAATCTCTAACACAGATCATAGAACCACAAATACTCAAACAGATACAACTTCATCTACTAAACCCCTGAAAAGAAAAGTTTCATCGACTATAGAGTGTGAGAGAGTAAGTGCCTCTAGTGCACTAGAAAAGAGAAGTATCAATGAGTGTTTCAGCAGCTCTGCCTCTTTTTAGAATGTGAAATTGAAACCAAGGCAACTACTAACTAATTTATATCCTCCCAAAAGGGTATAAATTTATAAATGGAAAAACTATTATTAGGTTCATTCTCTCAACAGAGTGAGTCTATTGAATTTGGCCTGTCAGCCAAGGCCATTTGTAAAGAGTCAACTTCATCTGGACACTCTCAAACACTGCAAACCGTAAATGTAATATTCAAATTCACTGTAAGGATTGTCACACACTAAGGATGAATTGACGGTAGCAATTATTCTAAACTTTCATACCAAGGAAGGAAGGATGATTATGATTCTGACTGAATCAACATGCCTTCACAGGAGTCAGGAGAAAACTTGGATCATGTGCTACATTATAGATCCTTGTCTCCCACCCCAGATGGAACATATCTGGATTTCTAACGGAATAGATCATCTTAGATGATCAGTAACTCACTGAATCTATTCCTGAAGCAATTCAGTTTTTTTTAAAGTCAAATATTTTAATAGATTCAATTGAGGACGGGGATTTATGAAATCCCATTGCACCACCAGTGACCTCTCTTGAAGGGGCTATGGTGATCTTTCTTGCAGGTATAAAATATTGTGTCATTCGTACTAAGAGAGAAACAGTGTTGTGAGAAGAGTGTGAAACACAAGTGAGAAAGAGTTAAAATATATATTCTATGAGTGAAACTCTTAGAGAGTATATGAGCGAAACACTTGTCAAAAATACAAAGTAAAATCACACACTAACACACTTACTAAAATCCCATTCTCAAATCCCTGTTACAGATTTCTAATGTTACTCAACTAAGGGGGAGAAAACTTCTTCTGAAGAAGATTACTCAATTAAAGGGGAGAAGTGTGTATCCAAAGGGGAGAAGTGTTTAACAAGATCCAAAGGGGAGAATTGTTGAACAAAGACTAAGACTTTTACCAGAAGAGGATTACTCAATTGTTGAACAAGATCCAAATAGTGGGAGAATTGTTGAACAAGAAAAGAGGGTATATAACTACATGCTTAGATCGGATAAAACTAATGATTATTTATTAATTCTTCTATTCCATTTGATTTTAGAAGATTATTGTATATAGGATTAATCGAATTTTCTAAAATGCATAACATATAATAGTTTGCATTTTTTATATCTACGATAGTTTAATGCTGTATATATGTCATGTCTGTTGTTACCTCCATTAAAATGGTTGGATAATTCATATAAGGGGAGGATGAATTCACGTTGGGAGAGAAGTGAAGACAGAAGTTGGAGAAACAGAGCAGAAACGGTAAGAAAAGAACAAGACTTCATCCCTGCCATCTTAAGGGAGATTAGTGATGAGTCTGAGAAGTGAAGATGAGTTAACTTGAAGATTTATCTTTTATCTTTCATTTCTAGTTCACTCAAGAAATCTGGAAATGCAGAATCTGATCTAGAGAAACCAGACATTGAAGATGTACCAATGACACCTGGTCATAAAAGTTAAACTCTAGAAGAAGGTGAAGTTGATACCTCTAAAGCTGGTAATGATAGGTAAGTCAAGATAGAATATTATTAAATTTGTTCAGTCTAGAGGAACACAATTGAAATCTGGAAATGTATTATATGATCCAGAAAATAATTTATTATTTACAATTCTTAAATGTCATATTTTTTTCTTAGTTGATAGTTGAGTTATCCTCTAGGAATTTGTGTGTTAAATATTTAACAACAAATAGGGGGAGATTGAAAGTCATATTACTAGTCCTATTTGTAATAAGTAGATGACAACTCAACTCAGATAAGAAAGTGAAGTAAATAATAAATATTGAGGAAGGAACCAAGACAAGACACAAAGACCACTACAACAGAAATGAGAATCAACATTGTAGTTAGTCATCCGTGAACCAGACCAGTGCACAGGGTGTCAACAATGTTAGTGAAGATTCGTCATCAAAAAGTTCAAGTGGTTTGAAAGGTTATTGTTGAAACACAGAAGAGTTTTATCTACATCAACAATAGTCCTACAGTCAAGACATTAGTTTGATTCCCTATTAATTAATTTAATTAATTAGTTAATTTAATTAGTAAATTAATTCACTTAGAATTAATTTATTTCTTAAATTAATTAAAAGATTAATTAATTTAAAATTATTTTAGAATGAAGAAGACAGAAGACTGGAAGACTCAAGTCAAAACTACAGAGGTTGTGTAGTGAAGAAACTGAATTAATTCTACTATCAAAAGTTAATTAATTATTTAATTTATCTACTTCAATTAATTCACCTTGAATTAATTTAATTTACAAATTATTTAATTAAAAATGGGTAGAATTAATTAAGTTAAAAAAGAACATTTAAATTAATATTTAAAGAAAGTCTTGCTGCATTATTTAAAAAGACTTACCGAATTAAATTGGTAAGACATTTGAAAAGTCTTACCGAATTAAATCGGTAAGACCTTTTCAGAAAGTCTTACCGAAGTAAATCGGTAAGACATTTGAAAAGTTTTACCGAATTAATTCAGTAAGACCTTTCTAAAAGTCTTACCAAGTTATCTCAGCAAGACCTTTTTAAAAGGTCCTACTCATCTGTTTCGGTAAGACTTTGAAAAAGTCTTACTAAGATTTTGAAATGTCTTACCGACCATTAAAAGTCTAGCCCAACTTATTTAAAAAGTCTTAGAGGCTATTTTATAAAGTTTTTCTAATTTTTTAAATAAGTTTTATTCAAATGTCTTGCTAGCTTTAACCTCTATAAATATAAGGTTTTGGTTTCATTTTTCAAAGAGTAGAAAACTTTCAAATTCAGTAATTTGTCTGCAAAGTTATATTCACGAACTTTCTGTGCTCATTTGGAGTCTTAATTCCATAAGTAGAACAATTCATGTCAAATTTGTTCTAAGGAATTAAGAAATATTCTACCGGATACTATAACACCCATTCAAGTTTAATATACATATTTAACTTGAATCTTATTTACTTACTTGCTAATTTTCTATATCTTAAATGTTTAATCCTAAAAATAGAAAGCTAGTAAGTCAGCCTCCCAAACAATACAAGGACTCGAACGTTCAGCTTAAGTAATAATTTAATTCGGCAAATTCTGGAAAAAAAATTGTTGTGAGCATCACATTCAATCCCCCTTCTATGATACTTCCGGGACCCAACACTAACCATCTAGAATACCCTATTTAATTCTAGATATTCATTTTACTGTATATAAAATCAAGTATTAAATGTACTAATTAAAATCATAAATCCTAGCATGCAATCTTATTCTTAGCAATCAATTAAGCATTTAAGTCCTGAGATGCTAACATGCTGTCATGAATATAATACATTTCAAAACTTAATAATCATACAGTTCTAAAATAGATAAATGTATACTAGTTAGTAAGTGTACTTGTGAAGTGCTTAGTGATTCATCTCCAGTGTTGGTCATTGATATCAAATATCCATTTGGTTCATCACTGTCACTGATAGAATCATCCTTGCATTTAACTTCACCAACAAAGGCTTTCCCTTGATGCATCCTCACTAATGCTTGAGATTCCTGCTTCAACCCAACTTAGTGTCTGTCATCTTTTGCTTGTACAGGCTTCTACAAACTGTGTAGCAAACCCTGATCTTGTCTTTTAAATATGAACCATCTCTGTCTTGCAACCGCCGCTTGAACTAAACTTGAAAATCTCCTTTACAGAATCTATAGGTAAAGACCTTAGATTTAGAATTGGGATTCCGTCTGAATCTGATGTCACTGAACTTCCAGTTATCCTGCAGGCTTGACTAGTCGTCCAATTCTTAGGTTATTCCAAAGTGTAAAATTTACATACAACACCTTGACCACTACCTGGAGCTACAACATCTTCAATTCAGCTTCTAGGATCAATTCGTTTCTGTTCAGAGGTTCTCAACCTTGACTTCAATGAACTTTGGTTCCTGGGTCACAAATATAGTGGATATGCTAACAACCTGCTTTACCAAATATTATCTTGTTCAGCTCTTGTTCTAGTTCGTAGGCCTTCAGCACACAAATAGTTCATCTAAAGATAATGTGGTTATATCCTTAGATTCATGTTGACTGTAGCCATGTGTTTCAGATGATTTGTAGAGTTAGCACGAACTTCCTGTAATCTCCCTGTAGAATAATCTTTAATGCTTGTACGGAGATTTCAGGTAGTCCAGTCTATTCTCCTTCACTACTTTAACCTCTAAGATTTTTCATCTAAAAATTCAATTCGAATCAACCAAAAATTGTTCCCAAATTAATCTCTTCTTTTCCAGCATCCGGATAAACAGTGGGATCCCATGGAGTAAACCTCTGAGAAATTAATACCACTATTTCTTCAACCGGTTCCAGAATTAACTTCATTGGATAATCTTCAGTGAATTTTTGTTGTCTTCAAAACCCAGAAAAATCTTCAACTACAAACTCCTTGAGCACCATCGAATTAATAACCGCGTCTTGCTACTTCCTTTTGAAAAATGAGCCATATAATGTTTAATAAATTTAAATGATAAACTTTAATATTAAAATTTATAAAATAAAGTAATTAAAATTTGTAACATAAACTTATTAAAAGTTTATAAAATAAATTTCATAAGAGTTCACAAAATAAATTTTATTTAAAATTTATGAAATAAACTAATTAAAATTTATAAACCAAACTAATAAAAGTTTATAAAATAAATTTTATAAGAGTTTACAAAATAAATTTTATTTAAAATTTATGAGATAAACTAATTAAAATTTATATCATAAACTAATAAAAGTTTATAAAATAAATTTTATGAAAGTTTATCAAATAAATTCTATTTTAAAATTTATAAAGTAAACTAATTAAAATTTATAATATCAACTAATAAAAGTTTGTTAAACAAATTTTATAAAAGTTTATAAAATAAATTTTATCTNTTAAAATTTATAATATCAACTAATAAAAGTTTATTAAATAAATTTTATAAAATAAATGTTATCTAAAATTTATAAAATAAACTAATTAAAAATTATAATCATAAACTAATAAAAGTTTACAAAATGAATTTTATAAAAGTTTATGAAATAAATTTTATTTAAAAAGTTTAGAATTAAATTTATTTAACACGGCCTCCATTTTGAGTCCAAACAGCTTCGGCACGGTGAACTTCACTGAGGTACATATCTTGATTTGTATATCAATCAGTCAGCTCTGATATCAATTGTTGGGTCCCGAAAGTATCATATAAGGGGGGTTGAATACGATACTCAGCAAATTAAAAAATTCTTTCGAATCTTTTACGGATAAATAATTTAGCATTCGGTTAGTGTGTTCGAATTCTAGAGGTGAATAATGTTTAGGAGGTTGGCTTACTAATTTTCTGTGTTTATGAATAATCAATAATGATCTAGAAAATTAGCAAGTAATTTAAACGAGACATGTTTCGGGGAATATTACTTTCGTATATAATCCATGAGGTTGCTACACCTAGTTAAAAATAAGATTGGCTTCCAAAGAACCGATTAGTTCTTTGCTTCTACAGAGAGATAAAGCTTAATCCCTATACAATATTTGATTATGTGTTATACTAATGGAATCAAGCTAACATAGAGTGTTTTACAATAGCCCTATGTATTTGCAACATAATTAACCGGCAAGATTATAAAACTCCAGTGAAAAAGGTATGAATATGGTATTGTGACTTTTTCTTCTCCGGCTTCGAAATATCTCTCTGTATCTCTCTGGATTGGTTGTGTCTCCACCAATTACTGAATGAACACATCATTTTGCTTCTTTATATAGACTTTTCAAATCAATTAAAATTGATTTGCTTCTCAATGCTAAGTCCTTTCTTGCGCCTGTAGAGTGCTTGCAGTGTGTAGGCTTCACATAAAAGCTTTGTTGCGCCTTAAGGGTTTTGTTGCTCTTGTACAACACTTGCCTTGTAGAGGAGCTACTTATATCTTTGTTAAGCCAATGAGGGGTTTTATTGCGCCTATACTTTTATGGCCCTGTATAGGCACCACAAACCACTTAGAAACTTCTGTTAATGTTTCCTTGTGCCTAGCCTAGCTTTTGTTGCGCCTACACTGTCAATGCCTTGTAGAGGCGCCACTTGTTACTTCGAATCCTTGTTTCCTTGCGCCAATAGAGATTTGTTGCGCTTATACAGTTGTTCCCCTATATAGGCGCCATAAAGACTTCCCTTCACTTTCTTTCTGCCTAGTAGTTGTTTTGTTGCGCCTGTACACTGAGTTCCTAGTGCAGGCGCTACAAACCACTTAGATTCTATTATAAGCTTTTCCTGGCGCCTTTATAACTTTTGTTGCGCCTCTTCATTGCTTCAAGAGTGTAAGAGCCACCAAATGTAGTAATACTTGCCTTAAATAATTTCTTGAATTACTTGAAGTATTTACCACTAGGTTTTTACTCTTCTAGCTTGATCAACTGATTTTCTTCTGATTATTCAAAGTAATTCTCTTCTTACTGTGCTGACGCTTAGTGCACTAGTCTGGTTCACAAATGACTAACACTAAATTAAATTCCCTTGATTTCTTTTCTGTTTCAGTTGAATAACCTTGGACTGTTGCATTGCTTCAAACACTGACTGTTGATAGACATAGTACTTTCACTAGAATATTTTCTAGTACTTCGACAACGTCTTCATTATTACCACAGTCTTGAATACTTCATTCTCTGTTCTTCACTAACGTTTGAACATATGAATGAACTTCTTTCAGTGAGTATAACTTCAAGACTGCAACTGTTTTCTTTAACCTTTGTCTTCACCCTTCTAGATTCCTATGCTTCGAACACTGTCTATCTTCAGTCAATGCCTTTACACTGAAATCTTCTTGTGGCACTTCTATACTGAATCGTCAACACTTCTGAATCTCTGAAAGTCTTCAACCATTATTCTTCACTGAGGCATGAACATAGTAATGTTCTTCTATTAGTGACCTGTAGTAGACTTCAAAACTTCTTCTAATGTCATAATTCATTATATTTGTCTTGTCTTCATTTCTTGCTAATTTCTGTGTAGGCGTAGTACTATTTACTTGTACTGTTCTAGTGTTGAGTTATCACGATTACTATTCATATAGCTTCGGAATCTCACCAACAAAGGCCAAGTATGTACCTGGTCTTGTAGAAAGAAAGGAAAATGCTCAAAAAATTGAAAATATGCATGTTAAAAAGAAAAAGCCTAACAGAACTGGAAAAGTAGGCATTAACAAACATACAATTATGCACCTATTCTCAATGCACCTAGAAAGATTTGTAAAAACTGTGGTTCAACAAATCATCTTACTCATTTGTCCCAGAAACCTGTTGTTAAGAATACTGACTTTGCCTATGGATATGTTAAGCCTTTAATGCATGATGAACTAAAATTTTGTGATAAGTTTGATTGCATGTCATGTAACATGAATGTCATGAATACCTACTTTAGACTTAGAAAACAGTTTATTGAAGGTTACATCAGTCAAAACATGGATAACAAAACTGTTAGGCTTAAATCTACAAGTCCTATAAATGAAAGTAAATATTTTGTGTTACCTAAAAATGCATCTAGTTCAGGAAGCACTACTCAAACTATAAATCAAAACCAGAAAAAAAACTATGCATGACAAAGAGACTATGACTGTTAAGAAACAATATGACATTCATGCCACAAAGCCAAAAGGATCCAACCTAGTTTGGGTACCAAAAAAAAAATTGTTTTTATTGTAGGGCACAGTTAATGAAAGGAAGGTCATGTGGATCTTGGATAGTGGATGCTCAAGACATATGAATGATGACAAGGCCATGCTGTCACAGTTCATGGAGGAAGCTCGCCCAATGGTAACCTTTGGAGACAACATCATTGGTTTCACTATGGGATATGAAAAATTAATTCAAGGAAATATTGTCATTGAAGATGTAGCCTTGGTGGGTGGTTTGAAGCACAATTTGTTAAGCATCACTCAGTTCTGTAATAAAGACTTGAAGATGGAGTTTGAAAAGAAAATATGCCTCATATCACATAGAAAAACCAAGGAAGTTACACTTTGTGGTGTAAGCAAAGGAAGCCTGTTTGGAGCCGATTTGGATTATGTAAACAAGGATAAAATTTGTAGTTTCTACACCAAAGACTCAGAAAAAGAAAGTTGGCTTTGGCACAAAAGACTATCTCACTTGAACTTTATGATAATCAATTCTCTAGTGAAAAGAGAATTAGTAAAAGACCTGCCTTCACTTGAGTTCTGCAATGAAGGATTGAGTGAGAGATGTTAAAAGGAAAAAATGAAAAGATCAAGTCATAGAAGCGAGCTCAATCACATTGCCACCGCAATTAATTCACATGAATCTCTTTCGTCTTGTGAATATCATGTCTATGTCCAAAAAGAGATATGCACTGGTCATGGTTGATGACTTCTCTAAATATACAAGGGTGGAATTTCTGCATTCAGAAGATGAAGTTCCTGAAATCATAATTGAAAATTTAAGGAGACTAGATAAAGGCTCAACACCTATTGTGGCTATAAGGAGTGACAATGAGACTGAATTCAAAAATACTACCTCCAAGGACTCCTCAACAGAATGGAATTGTTGAAAGAAAAAACATGACTCTAATTGAAGCTGCAAGAAACATGTTAAAAGAAGCCAACCTACCAACTAGCTTTTGGGCTGAAGCTGTAAGCACTACATGCTATACCCAAAATAGAACACTCATCACAAAACCTTTTGGAAAGACTCCCTACCACATCATGACAAATAGAAAGCCTTTAGTGAAATACATGCATGTGTTTGGAGCAAAAATTTTTGTTCTCAAGGAAAACACTAGACAACTTGGCAAATTTGATGCTAAGGCATCTGAAGGCATTTTCATGGGATATTTTCTATATAAGATAGCATACAGAGTCTATGTGATTGATTATCAAAAAGTAATGGAAAGTACAAATGTGACTTTTGATGATTTCAAGTTTCCTGTTATGAATCTTGAAGGAGAAAATTGTGACACACTAAGGTTTGAGAATAAAATGGAAATGGAATCATCTGAAAATGAAAAAATGAAAATGCACATGAAGACTCACATGTGAAAATTTCACGTGGAACAAATGAAAAGAGAAATGATAAAGATTTCAGTCACATTCAACTTGAGAATTCTCCACACAACCCTAGCATCAACTCAGGGGGAGCTTCTCAAGGATCAACAACAAATGCAAATAACTCTAATCAGGAAGAAAAAAGTTCAAATGAAAGAGGTGTGGCGCATGAAACTAAATGAAATAGAGATCACACTACTGATCAAAATATTGGAAACCCTAATGAAGGAGTGAGGACAAGAAGGGCAACCATAAAAGAGTGTTTATATGCTTACTTTCTGTCTCAAAATGAGCCTAAAGGGGTTGAAGATACATTATTGGATCTAGACTAGATTGTAGCCATGCAGGAGGAGTTAAATCAGTTTGAGAGAAACAATGTTTGGGAATCAGTGTCACCTCTAAAAGACAAATCAATAATTGACACTAAGTGAGTTTTTAGAAACAAAAATGGATGAACATGGACTTGTCATATGAAACAAGGCAAGGCTAGTTATTAAAGGCTATTCACAAGAAGAAGGAATTGACTATGATGAGACTTTTTCTCCTACTACTAGATTAGAGGCAATAAGAATCTTTCTAGCCTTTCCAAAATTTTCAAATTTTAAAGTCTATCAAATGTATGTCAAAAGTGCATTTCTAAATGGTGAATTGGAAGAAGAAGTTTATGTGCAGCAACCACCTGGCTTTGAAGAACTAAAATTTCCTGACTTTATGTACATGCTTCTCAGAGTACTGTATGGACTCAAACAAGCTCCAAGAGCATGGTATGATACTTTATCAAAAATTTTGTTGGATAATCAGTTCACAAGAGGAACAATTAATAAAAATCTTTTTTATAAGAAGCATGGTGATGATATCATTCTACTCCAAATTTATGTGGATGATATTATTTTTGGTTCTACAAATGAAAAGCTGTGTCAAAAAATTTCAAAACTCATGCAAAGTGAATATGAAATGAGCATGATGGGAGAACTGAATTATTTCTTCGGTCTTCAAATAAGTCAAAAAACATATGGCATTTTCATAAGCCAAACCAAATACATCAATGACTTACTCAAAAGGTTTGATATGCAAGATTGCTCACCTGTCCAAACTCCAATGTCTACAATTATAAAACTTGTTGAAGATAAGAAAGGCAAAAGTGTAGACATGAAGACCTACAGAGGAATGATTGGATCTTTGCTTTACCTAACAGCAAGTAGGCCATACATCATGGTCTCCACATGTCTGTGTGCAAGATTTCGGGCCAATCCAAAGGAATCTCATCTTATTGTTGTCAAGAGAATTTTGAGAATTTAAAGGATAACTTTTAGTTTTCTCTATAGATAAGCCATATAAAACTAAATATAAAATAATATTATAAATCTTATCAAATGTATTCCACAATTTAAACAATAGTCAAAAATAAATATGTATAAGTAATTTTAATATATTTAATATTACAATTTTTAATAAAATACCGAATATTACATACAAATCTTTGTCCAAGAAATTGATAGCTTTTTAAGGTGTTTTTTCTATCAATTCTGCATTCAGCAAAATCAGCATCAAAATATCCAACCAAGTTGAATCCTGTTTCTTTTGAGTCCATTCGTGATGAATTTACGGGTCGTTTGGAACTCATTCTAGAATCGAGTATGAGTTTCGTCCATTCTAAACCCATAACTAATGTTTGGTTGAGCAAAAAGATGATTTGAAACTCATACCTCAAACCCACAAATTATGAGTTTTTGATACCCATAGAGGAGGTAAGTATGAGAAAGAGGTATAAGGAATAATTTTATTTTAATATTTTCATCTCTATTTAAGCAATTAAATGTAAATATTTAATATGAAATAAATCAATGACATAAAAATACATTAAAATAATAAATTAATTAATATTTTAAATTAATTATAATTAATAACTCAAAATTTATTAAATCAAATATATTCAATCCAACACTCAACTAAACACATGCTATCAGAAATGATATCTCAAACTCTTACCTTTTCAACCCGATTCCTGATTCCAACCTCAACCTAATATCACTCCACGAACCAAATGACCTCTTATTAACTTAGTTATGATTTGTATTTAGTGCTATGAAAATTACTCGATTAAACATTATTTTAATTTTATTATATATTTTTTATAAAATTAAATAAATATTTAATATTCATGTAATTTTGTGCAACTGTGTGGATACTTTAATATGTAGATTTAGTCAATTTTTTCTTTAATATTTTTAGATACTTTAGGCTTGTAAATAATTTTCTGCTCACATTTACTATGCGGGAAAACGGGTTACAATATTTTGATAAAAGGCATGTGTAGTTATATTATCAAGTGGCGCATGCATGTATATAGTTATATCATATATGTCATATTTTATTAATCAAGTTATGTTCTGCCTTGACTTCTGACTAGGCTAAGTATTGATACAGTTTTAATAATGTTTTGTTAGGTATAATTCGTATATAACGGCGCATATTGTACAGAAAAGAGGTAAATATATTACCTAGATCTATATATAGATTACTTAGGTTTAAAACATAATTTATACTTAATATATTAAATCACACTTTTTGGGCAAAACTAGCATACTTTACACTTAATAATATATCATAGCAAAAAAAATTTAAAAGTCCAACATTAACATTCGAAATATAAAGTTCATAGCTAAGTTCTGGGGTTCGAGCTTCTTTTTTACTCCCAAAAACTTTATTCATCATCTTCATCCAATTCATTTTCAAATCTTAGTTCAAAGTGTCATTTCATAATTTCTGTTCTATTTAACATAGACCAAGTCATTTGATTTTTGTCATTGGAGTCTGTAACTTTTCTTACTATGAAGCTGGTAATTTCAATACATAAAAGAAACTAGTAAGCGCATAAACATTTGTTAAGAAACATCCAAACTTATATTTTACGTACATGTAAAAACACACTCTAGTTTCTCTCACATCCTGATGCACTACAAGTTAGGCTTATTAGAATTCTGATTTGTCAATAAAATGGCATCTTGAACCTGACACGAGATATATTTAACCAACAGATGCATATAACATATAGAAAAGGGAACCTGAGATATATCTCAGGCTCCTTTCATGAGATATGATACAATACTATGTAGTTTCATCAACTATTATCCTAAACATTGTCATTCTTCACCCATTTATGATTATTATGATAAATAGAATCTCATTGTTTGCTTTGTACCTGTCATTTTGTGATCTCTTTATTTATTCTATACACATGCTTATGTGCCTATGTGGTAATCATTTGTCTAAAACATACTCCCATGTTAATACCATAGAATGCGAGTTTCCTACTAGAATGGTTCTTCCCTTTAATCGCAAGTGCCCCTTCCAAATAACACGTTTATTATGGCTCTACTTTGAGTTGTGATGCTACCATGAGGTTCATTTTTGGATAACTAATGACTTATATTATATGACTTGTGTCTTTTTTTTTGCTAAAATTACTTTAGTTGTACCTTGTTTGTGCATGTCTATTTTTGTTATATTATGTCAAACAAATGGTATTGCACGTTTTTATATTCTCTATCATGGTATCAATGGATCTCTCCCGAAGATCTCTATTAGATTCCCTAATTGGTAAAAGTTATGCTAAATAAATTTTTTTTGTGTGGTTTTTGCGTATATGGTGATCTGTTGTTTGTTCATATAAAGACGACTTTGCTTGTAGAATATGCTTATCAAGAAGCATGGGGAAACCAGTTGTTGAATGAAGGAGAAAATGCTGCATTTATCTTGTGTTTATGAATTGGTCATTGTTTGGCCATTTGGATTAAAAGACTAGATTTATGTCCATGCTCGATGCATGTAGTTTATGTTGACAAGATTAAAAGACTATTTTGTGTTTATGTATTGGCCTTTCTTTTTGTGTGTAAAATTTATCAAGCTTCCATTAAACTTGCAAGTCATTCATGATTACATCTTAAACACATGATCACATCTTAAACACTTGATCACTTACATAATAAGGGTAAGTCCAACAATGTCCTAACTCATTCCTTAAATATAATATCAAAAATTAGTTCATAGTAACTTAGGCCATGGATAACTAATTTCATCTCCAACAATGTTCCTTATCCCTATTCCCTATTTAATATTTTATTATTAAAAGTATCATTCATCATTAAAATATAATATATAATAGAGAGAAAGAAAGTGTTAGTAATAATTTCACTACGAGAAAAACAGCTTCATACAAGCGTTTTTGCCCGTTGTCTGATACCCTGAAAAACCGTTGAATATTGAGCCGCCGTCTGATACACGGATCACACAACGGTGCACGATCGTTGTCTGACTAAAGAAAAGGCAATGGGCAGTTTGTTAAAAAATGTTGTTCAACCACTACTCACAACAATAGTTCAGTTTAAAGACCATTGTCATGCTTTATGATTTTCCAGCATTTTGTTGTTTTAATCCTTTGTTAGATTTCAATAAATATAACAGGTAGAGTTTGGAACATGTTGTGTTTCATATTTATAGAAAATTGTTTCTGAATGTATAACCTGTTGTTATGATAGGCTTGCAACAATATTTTGTTGTCCGGATAGTATTGTGAGAAGTGTTACAGACAATAATTTCATTTATAGATCATTTTATGTCTGAAATCCTACAATGGCTTTCTTGTTACAAAACTATCGTGTATATTACAGATTTATAAAGCTTTAAGTGTTTGAAAAATGTTGTGAGACCGAATTATTACAATGGTTTCCTTTTCGGATAATTGTTTATATTTACTCATACAATGGTTTATTAATTAGAGAACCATTGTGTACAACTTTGTTATACAAGGTTTTCGTTGATTAAAAATTGTTGTGAGAAACAATATGTATAATGGTTCCATTTTGGGATCATTGTCTATATTTTCTCATACAATGGCTTACTAGTTAGAGAACCATCGTGTATAACTTAGTTTTACAAAGTTTTTGTTGTTTAAAAATTGTTGTAAGAAATAATGGTTTCATTTTTAGATCATTGTATGTATTTTCTCCTACAATGGTTTACTTGATAAGGAACTCGTTTTACAATATTTTTATTAAAAAGTTGTTGTGAGAAAGAACATATACAAAGGTTTGATTTTTTAAACAATGGTTTACATATTAGGAAACTATTGTCTAAACACACATTAAGCACTAGTTTCATTTATGCTATGAAAAAATATTATTAAATTAAACGAACAAACCATAAAATTAAACCATCAACAATCCAATACATTACCATTTACCAAACAAGTTGTTAACATTCAACATTCCATCACCAAACAAACTGATATTCACCACTTATCGAACCAATTCATCCAACATATTATGCATCAAGACATCCACAAAATAATACCATTTGATACATTTCGACCAAACAAAAGACAACTTCTAACATGACTGCAATATATTTTTGGATGAATTGGTTCCACAACAGATAAACGACCAAAAATATATCCAAAATATATACCAGTAGAACGAAGATTGATAGGACATAAATGAACAGTGAATATTAAAGCACTTAACAAGTGTAGTGCTTCAGGAAGAACTTTACCGATACATTCTTAACTCCATTGATATCAGCTTCACTATAAGTCAAGTTGGTCCTTTGAATCCACTAAAAAATGAAACAAGTGTAGTTCAAGTTAAAATATTTCAAAATAAAATATATAAAACACGAGGTTTAGAAAAAAAATAAGAGTATTTCAATATTTACCTTTGTGCAAAACTCAAATCCTTATCTTCATTTATTTCCTTCATGTGTAACATCACAAACAAACCACAGTCCACACTTCCACTCTGGATAGGAACTCCCTAACAAATATATATATAAAATAATTACATATCTATACTCATCTAAATTAAAAAAAAATGATAAAATATATGTTATGAATAAACCTTATACCGCTAGATTCTCCCATATTATTTTATTCTTCAAAAACCTTTTCACCTTCTCCTTATAAAGTTTAATAGCTCTTCGACAAATATATTATAAATCAGCATTAGCACAATATTCTTAAATTATAAAATGAATTGCTAAATACATAAAGGTCTGTTGGTGTACTCTCACCTATCAATCACTCCAATCCACTCTGCACTTGCAATTCTACGTTTCAAGGGGTCCAAGTGGTAAACTATTTGAGCATCAGGATTAACAACACTCAATACCCTGTGGTTCCTACCAAATCATGAACATATATATCATTATAAACTATAACAAATAACTCAATAAATTAAATGGTGCAATTTTATCCATTCAGGAAAATAAAACAATTAAATTATGCACCTTTAATTGTCTAGGTTATTAATAGTATAAACTGTAAGAAATTAAAAAACAAATACTCACGCATGGTTATATGGCAAGAGAAAATGTTGCCCTTTCTTAGCATTCTTGAATCTAGTAGCAATGGCATGTGACCTATCTTCAGCAGAACCACAACCATTGGCCCCTATGATGCCAGGATCCACAAACGCTATCATGCTAGTCATCTTGTTCCTTTTCAAATTTTCTTGTAGTAAACTACAAAATTTAAATACTCGTCAACACATATANCGTTCCTTTTCAAATTTTCTTGTAATAAACTACAAAATTTAAATACTCGTCAACACATATACACATACTAAACAAAGCAGATGTGCTAGGTAAATAAATAGAAATTATGCTTTTAAGCTAAATTTACTTCAAATCTTAACAGTTACTAAATGTAGATGCAAATGATCAAGCCTGAAATTTCACTTCTAGAGCACAAAGCGTACACGTCTAATAAAAAAAGAACCTGCTTTTTGGTTGATCCAGAAGCTTCTAGACATAGCTGAAAAGGGGTTGTCCTGACAGTAGTCATAGCATCATTTGCCCACATCCATAAACATTTCAAGTCAAAGGGATAATCTGCACCCATTCTTACCACATAATCTAAACCACAGTCTTTCACATTCTTCCACTTCTTGCAAACATTTTTCTTGCCTCCCTAAAAATGAATTGAAGATAAAAGTAAGGATATAAACTTACATGATAAAATAAGTAAATAAATAGAAAGTGATTTTAACCTAATGCAATATATATTCAAGTGATTTTAAGGATTAGAAAAAATTTAACCTTCACATTATGTATCACTGGATCCGGAGTACTTATCACTACTGGTACACTTTCAGTACTTGGATTCATATCAAGTATAAGGTCCCTCGACCATTCTACAAATGTTCCAAAAGCTTCTTCCACAGTTTGGATTTCATCTTTAACTGGGAAAGGAATCTTAGCATCTCCCTGGATTACACGAGTGATTGACACTCATGCATTTTTTTTCGCCAGTGGCACCCCATGAAGAGTTTGTTCGCATCCTTCAGCATCTGTTTCAATTGTTGCAAACGCAACAACATTTTTTGGGGATCCAACTGCCAGCTCCCACTCCAAACCACCCACAACTGGCGGAACAACTTTTTTAACAATAAACTCAACCTTCGTTTCCTCGCCCTCAATTTGTACATCAACATCTACAGCCTCCTTATTTTTCTCTTCAACCAAATATAACTCCTTGTTGATAACATCTCCACCTTTTGAACAACTCCCATACTGCGAATCAACCATTGGACTACCATCACACTTTACATATTTTCCACTAAAACTTGCTTTCAACTTTTCCATTTCAGATGCCCAAAATGCATCTCTCTATTGAACGATCTTTGACGTCTCCTCTGCTATAAACTTTTTTCTTTTGCCTGGGAAGATTAAAGTAAGTGGACTATTTGACATGAACCCCTTGACCACGTACTCATCCTCGATGCTCTGGGTTACCCAACACCTTAGTCAACAAATCATCAACACCTTCTACTATCACTTCCCCTTCACTAACCGCCTTTTTCATCTTCTGCTAAAAAATAAACAAAACATACAAGAGGAAGCTAATTAATTAATAACTCAGATAGTTTGTTGGTGCTTATGTTTCATTCAAAGAAGAAGTAATAACTTACAATTTGTTCAACAATTTTTCTTACTTCATCATTCGGAAAATTTCCATCCTTATCCTTTCGAGCTTTGACCCAGGTTTCTGACCGATCTATCTCTATGGTAGAATCACCTGCCGACTATATGAGGAAAAAAATTTGAGAAGAGTAAAGGTTTCATACAATGTATTAGAACATGAAGTAGCAAAGGTTTCGTGATCACTAACCAATTCTTGTTCTAGATTAGCATAACCTTTGCGAGATAAACGGTGAGGATACAAATTTAATTCCCATATCGTTGTCTGATTATTGTGAAGATTATTGTGAAGTTCCTGTATAAAAATACTAGAATGTTAGAAACAAATATGTACTGGTAAATAATCATAATATCAGATAATTTTATAAACAATGCGAAATATAATATACAAGAAATTCAGTGGATGTCCGCGCCGCAACAAAAATGTCCTAATGAGACTTCTTAATGAAAGAGTAATCAGTTGGAGGATACTCTAGCACCTCAGGTTGATCACAATAAGGAAGGATATAGTCAGTTGTTAAACAGCTTTTAAACTCCCTCCACTTCTTGCACACAGATTTTAACATCGTCTTTTCAGCTGATGGAGGTACATCGAACACCATCTATAAGAGTAAGCATTAATAAATTAATACTCAAAGATATACAATTTTATGTAACTAACTTTGCATATACAGTAACAAATTAATACTTACCGAGTTGGAATTTTATACCTTCACACACTCCCAAATCTTATTTTTCCTTTCTTTTGGAACTTTCTTCCATGTAGCATAAGAAATTGGAGTCTTAGTTCTTGCAAGAATCACGATATACGATTGCATATGTGTCCCTGCTTTACCATATGGCTCGCCCTTGTCATTGAAGAACACAGTGTGCTTAATGCCCAAAATCCTTTATGTGACAATTCTATGTATTGTAATGGCTCCACGTTTCAAAAGTTGAAATGTTTCAAAATCTTTTGCTGCTTCTTTTATGGTGGCTTAGATTCATTCACCTGCTTCCTCTTCGTGGTCAACTGCTTTTGCAAGATACTCGATATAGCTTTTTTTTACAGATTCCGGGGAAGAATTACTTTTGCTAGGTTCTAGTGTCTCTACAGACCGATTTCTTTTTAGAGCCTTCGTAAGTACTCTGGTGGTTGGATTAGGAGTAGATTTTGTCTTTTTTGATTTTGGCATAATAAATCTGCACATCACAACCAATGAACAGAGATCAAACTACTATATCTGCAACTTAATATCCCCAGAAAACAGAGATTATCAAATCATATCCCCAGAAACATATCAAAATATAAAACCCATAAAAATTTACATCTACACAAACAGATCAAATATAAACCCCAACCATATCAAACAAAATTTAAACCCCTTAAACATATCTCAATACCACAACCACATAAACCCCACAAAAATAAATCTCAATACCACAGCCATATAAAAAAAGGAGCATGCATTATATAAAAAAATATATTTTGACCCCAAAAATATATTAACCCAACAAAATATATTGAACCCACAAACATATTAATCCAACAAAAAACATATTTCAACCCCAAAAATATATAAACCCTAGCTACAAAAAAATCAAACAAATGAACGACATGCATATTGAACCCTTGAACCCAAATCAAAAAACATATTGAACCCATAAACATATTAACCCAACTAAAAATATTATTAAACATATTTCAATCCCACAAACATATATTAAAAATAAACATATATGTTAAGTGAGAGATGAGAGAGAAGAGATTACCTGATGAGAGAGATTAAAGATGAGAGATGGGAAAAGTAATGGGAGATGAGAAAAATAATGGGAGAGAGTTAGATGAAAAAGGTGAGAAAGGGTTTGGAAAGTGAGCAAGTACAAGAGGGTTTTGAAATTATCGAGGGTTTGGGGGGAGAAAGGGGAACAATTGGGGGGAAATGAAAAATGAAATGGTAAATAAATTTATAAATTATAAAAAGTAATTTAAAATTATAAAATTATATATTAAAATATAATAAAAAAATTGTAAAATTTAAAATTTTAAAAAAATGGAAAAGTATAGTTTATATAATATATAAATTATATGATAAATTATAAGAGTTAAGAACAAATATGGAATTATATATAGGTATGTTTTTATTATAAAATAATAAAAATAAAAATTAATTATTCATTTTATAAAAACTAAATAAATTAAAAATCTCATTTTCTAAATAAAATTCATATTTATAATTATATAGTTTGCTAGTAAAAATTAGATTATTTTATAATTCGAACATGAGTATACAAGTATGTGTTTTATATGAACAATTTAGGATATAGTTAGTCAGTTTGTAATAAATCTATAATTATCTCTGTATTAAATTAAAATTATTATTTTTCAATGATCCAACCGTTCGGATGTTAGGATCTTTCGATTTTAGTGATGTATAAAAAACAATATTTTTTAGATTAATTTTTTATGTTTTTTATAACAAAAGTAACAATAAAATATTTTTCGTCTTTTTGTAAAAAGTTGTAATTTGTCCTCTACCTAAAACTAGGCAATGGTTTTTATAAAAATTGTGTTGTATGCTGTTAACGGATACAAGATTTTGTAATGTAAAAATCGTTGTCTTTTGACTCAAATTTTAAGTGTACAATTTTATGATTTTTACATCAAATTCTAAATATAATAAAAAAACAACCTCAGGTCTAAAATTAGAAACCTAATTGAGTTCTAAATTTCACTCAAAAGGAAAGCATACTCTAATCCCTTTGTAAAGAAGAGAGGAGATCAACGAGCAGATCGAAGACAGGACAATCATAGTAACTGCTATTCTCTCTTCAGATAAGTTGTTATTCTAGTAGCTGGGTTTACTTGACAATCATAGTAGCTGGGTTTACTTGCTAATCTAGTTGAAATATATTCTAGAGTTAATTTATTATTAGTTTGGGCATTCTCTTATATTCTAGTAGCTGGGTATTTTCTTATTTGTTTTCAAATATGGATAAATCATGGTTGAGGGCTGATAGAAGAACAAAAGAGTTTCAAATAGGAGTGGAAGAATTGTTAATGTTTGCATTTGAGAATGGGTGTGAGGTAAACAAAATTAGTTGTCCATGTTTAAAATGTGCACATTGTAAATCATGGAATGATCGAACGGTGAGAGACCATCTTTTTCAACATGGTATCGATCAGACCTACACATGTTGGATTTGGCATGGAGAGAATGATACCAAACAAGGTCCTGTTGCTGGGGAAGAGAGTGGTAGTTCACCATCCATGGATCAAATCCCCATGAGAATAGAAAATGCTGATGAAGACGATGATGATTTTTCAAATTTGTTCAATCAATTTCAATCTGAACATGAACCCCTTTATCCTGGATGTGATGGATTTACTAAAATGAAGGATTTAGTAAAGTTATATAATTTGAAAGAAAAATTTGAAATGTCTGATTCATGTTTTTCTGAACTTCTACTTGTACTTGGGACTATGCTTCCAGAAGGTAACACTCTTCCTTCTTCTTTCGGTGAAGCTAAGAAAACCTTGTGTTCTTTAGGAATGGAGTATGAAAAAATACATGTGTGTCCCAATGACTGTCTTTTATACCGTGGTGAGATAGAGAAAGACGAGACAGAATGTCGCGTTTGTCAGGCCTCTAGATGGAAGTTGAATGAAAAAGGAGATGAAATTGAAGGGGTTCCTGCTAAGGTTCTTTAGAATTTTCTACTAATACCGCAATTGAGAAATTTATTCAAGTCACCTCAAACGGCAAAGGACCTGACTTGACATCACACGGATAGACTGAAGGATGATAAAATGTGACATCCAACAGATTCAAAAACATGGAAAGAAGTCGATGAGAAGTGGCCTGACTTCGCTTCTGATTGTAGAAACCTACAACTATCTTTTCATCTGATGGATTCAATCATTTCCATGGAAAAAGAACTGATCACTCTTGTTGGCCAGTTTTGCTAACAATTTATAACCTTCCACAATGGCTTTGTATGAAAAGAAAGTATATAATGCTATGTTTGTTGATATCCGGACTGACTCAGCTTGAAAATGATATCGATGTGTTTCTTCTACCACTTATAGAAGATCTGCAAAAATTGTGGCATGGAAAAGAAGTGTATGATGCATATAATGTTGGGTTCCGAGGCATAAAACGCAGCGGATAAACGTAAATATAACGAAAAATTTCGGAACCCTAACGCAGGATCATGTATAAGATTGGACGGATTATGGTGATAATCGAATCATACCTATTACGATCTTGAATGTCACGAACTCAACGGAGATCCTTGCTATCACGACTTGTGTCTTCCTCTCGAAAACACCTCTATGGTATCCACACGAGCACCTTCAAGAGCGTCTCACGATCTTGATTACGGAGTGGATGTACTAGCAAACCTTTGATAATTCGAATTGTCTTCCTGCCTCTTTGCTGCCTCTTCTAGGGTTTTTCTATCAAAA
>QRFB01000336.1:560-17810 GCA_008931105.1 Oenanthe javanica
TAAATGAACTTCTTCCAGTGTTGAGTAGCAATCCCACAAAATACTTCTGATACTTGGATCCTCTGTGATTAGTTGACTGTCTTTGTCTTGATTCCTGTTTAGTGTTTAGTATTTACTTCTCTTTATCAGTTAGAGTTGAGTTGCCATCTAATTATTACAAATAGTCCTAGTCATATGCCTTTCATATAGCTTAGCTCATATTACTCCAGAAAATCTATCACATGGTAGTAGTCAGCGTCTACCCCTTTCTTGTCTCTAAGTGCTGCAACATGATTTATGGTCAAGAACTCAAAATCCCCGAATGTGAATGCAATTGCCTTGGGACCCCTTATGATAGTTGAGATAGCAGCCATTGAGATTGTTGAGTTGTAAGTGATGAAAATGTTTGAAGAAATTAGCTAGGGTTCAAGAAAAGCTCTATGAATAATTCTGCCTTAGAAAATAATTTGCAAAAAATAAGTGAGTAAAATGTATGAGAATTTTCTATTTTGTTTAAATTGCATACAATACACACGAGTCTACAGCCTGTCTCCAGTCAAAAGTAACTATTACCGCCTATTTTAAGTCATTTAAACAGTTTAAACATAATTAGAGTCTACAAGCGTGAATTTTAACCGATTCAGAGTCTAGGCGTTAACATTCTCAGAGTCTACAGACTCGTCAGAGTCTACAGACTTGTCAAAGTCTACAGACTCATCAGAGTTTAGGAGTTAGACTCTATCAAGATACAGTACCTCAAATATTTTGTAATAATAAATCATAGTGTGATAAATCAGGGACTATAAGTAAAGTACATACCTTGCTTCTGTTATTATTGAGCACTTACATATTTAACATACCTAATTCACCTACCAGTCTGAGAAAGGTAGACTCATCAAGTGGTTTGGTTAAAATGTCTGCAATCTGTCTGTCAGTTGGAACATAATGAAGTTTAATAGTATCATTTTCAACCTATTCTCTAATAAAGATATACCTGACATCAATGTGCTTTGTTCTGGAATGTTGGACTGGAATCTCTGTAATTTTAATAGCACTATTATTATCACAATATATAGGAATATTTGAGAATGTTAGTCCATAATCAAGTAACTAATTTCTCATCCACAAAATTTGAGCACAACAACTTCCAACTGTTATGTATTCAGCCTCAACTGTTGAGGTTGAAACTATTTGTTGTTTTTTGCTAAACCAAGAAATTAACCCGTTGCTAAGAAATTGGAATTGACCTGTTATGCTTTTTCTGTCCACTTTGCATCCTGCATAATCAGAGTCTGAATAGCCAATTAGTGAAACATCAGACTCTCTAGAATATAAAAGTCCAAGTTTTTGTGCACCCTTAAGATATATGAGAATTCTTTTCATAGCTAACAAATGTGATTCTCTAGGGTCAGCCTGAAACTTAGCACAAAGGCATGTCTGGTCTACTTGCAGTTAAATATAACAAAGAGCCAATCATACTTCTATAGCTAGTGTTGTTAACTTTATTACCCTTTGGATCAGAATCTAGCTTAATGGTTGTTGACATAGGAGTTTTGGCAGTTGCACAGTCTTACATATCAAACTTCTTCAATAGGTCTTTCACATACTTTGATTGATTGATGAAGATTCCATCATCATTCTGTTTGAATTGAAGTCCCAAAAACAAGCTTAACTCTCTCATCATGCTCATTTCATAATTTGACCGCATTAGCTTGCTAAAATTTTCACATAGTTTAGTATTAATAGAACCAAATATAATATCATCAACATAAATTTGGACAAGCAAAATAACACCTTTATGTTTTTTTATAAAGAGAGTTTTGTCAATGGTACCTCTTATGAATCCATTTTCAAGAAGAAATTTTGATAGAGTTTCATACCATACTCTAAGTCTTTGCTTCAATCCATATAGTGTCTTGTCTAACCTGTAAACATGATCAGGAAACTTTGGATCAAAAAATCCTGGGGGTTGCTCCATATAGACTTCTTCTTCCAATTCCCCATTTAAGAAGGCACTTTTTACATCCATCTGATACACCTTGAATTTTGAATGAGCTGCAAAGGAAAGAAGCATTCTGATAGCTTCTAATCTTGCTATTAGTGCAAAAGTTTCATCATAGTCAATTCCTTTCTCCTGAGATTATCCTTTTACAATTAACCTTGCTTTGTTTCGTATCACCGTTCCATTCTCATCAATTTTGTTTCTGAACACCCATTTTGTACCAACTACTGATCTATTTCTAGGTCTTGGTACAAGCTTTCATACTTTATTTCTATCAAATTCATTAAACTCCTCTTGCATTACAATAATCTAATCAGGGTCTTTCTAGGCTTCCTCAACTTTCCTGGATTCATTCTTTGAGAGAAAACAGTTGTAAAGACATTCTGTTATTTGCCCTTGAGTACAATAAGTTTGGAGAAGGGGGGGTTGAATATAAACTTAAGAATTAATTGAAATTCTTGCGGATTTAAGTTTGTTCAACAGAAGTGTTTGAGTGTATGAAAAGATAACTAATTGAACTAAGAATGTGATACTTATAAACTGAAAACAAGACAAGCAATATAAAAATTACTAGTGGATTGGTTTTTCCACTAGTGTATTTTTACTTTCAACTACTCTTGGTAAAATTACCAAGATGCATACAAAGTGTTGTTCTTGCAATACAATGCTTACAATTTTTCTCAAACTTATTCTACTCCTGCACTTTGTTAAAATAGACTACTAACTATTATATAGTAGTTTTCTTCTACTTCTATTTCCTATCGACAGATAACATTATAATATACACTTTACAATGTTTACATGAAAATAGAAATTAGTTACTTTCACAGTCTTCATTAGACTTTGTCTAGTCCTAGAAATATCTTTGTCTTGTTCCATTCCTTGAAGACTGTGTTGACTTATCAATTGAGTACTAGCTGTGACTTCTCGATTAGTCTTTGAATGATTGACTTCTCGAATGAATAGACTTCTCGATCGCATACTCTGTTTGATGACTTCTCGATTAGACTAGACTTCTCGAATGTAAACTTGAAACTATGACTTCTCAAATGACTCAGCTTTAGCACTTCTCGAATGCTCCTTTTGCTAACTTCTCGAATTGTTTTTCTACACTTCTCGAATGATTCACATTTCACACTACTCGAATGGCTTCAATACTTTGACTTCTCGTATTGTTTATATAGTTCTGACTTCTCGACTGAGTAATTGCCTTAGTAGAATTCTCAAGTTTCTTTCCTTATTTCTCCAAAAAGTCTTCTTTTGTCTTGTTGCATGATTCAACTTGAATCTTCTAATAGACTTTATTCTTGACTTTATTTATAACCTGAAATACAATCTGATTAGACTTCTATCTGTAATTATACATAGAAATATCTAAGTCACTGCCCTATTACAGAAGTACAAACTATGTTATAGCAAAACAAATAATTACATAGGCTATGCTTGATTTGGGTCCAACAATTTCCCCTAATTTGGAAAATGATAAATTTTAAAAATTAATACAAGATATCAAGCCTACCTATTCTGCTGTTGTTGATGATTTGTCTGATTATATATTTCTTTTCTTTCTCTTTCCTCCCTTGCCTTGTTTTCTTCAATAGCCTTTAGAATTTGTTGCCTGGCCATGACTTCTTCAATCAATATAGCATCATTTAACATGTCAGCATCAATCTTGAGGGTTTGCATAGGATAGTCTTGAATAAACTTTATTCCGATTTTGATTGTGGCTCCACTTCTCAGTCTAAATTCAATTCTATCAGGATCCTTGAACACCCTGCACTTTCCCTCCCTTCTTAATTCTTCAGACAACTTTTCTATTCTTTCATCTTCCTTCCTCTTCTTGACAACCATCTCCTCCATATACTTGACTTTGTCAATCTTTTTCTGATATTTCTTTGTAAGGTACTGATCCATTTCCATCATCTTCAATTTATCAATCATGCTTCTCTTATCAAATAAGTTGATCACTCTCCTAATGTCATGAGTGGTAGCATTAGAATTATCATGATGGAAACCTCTTTCTTCTCCATCAACAGTTGTAACAAACATCCTTTTGACCCTGATTTCAACTTTGACAATTATGTTGGCCTTCCACTGTTTGATCGTTCTTTTATTAATCTCTGCAATTTCTTTGATAGACTTAACTTATAGACCCTTATCAAGAACAATGAGCTGTTTCCTCCACTTAGGACATCTAACTAGCAATGAGCTAGTAGAATTCTTGAATTTAGTTGTTGTGGTAGTATTGACCTTGATCTGTTGACTTGACTTCAATTTCTTTATCTGATTCTTTCCATTTTCCTTCCTTATCACTCAATGTGCAGTCACTTTCATAAAAAATCTTCTTAGAGATTTAGATTTAGGGGCAATAGAAATTTCAGAAACTGTTGGGATCACACTAGTACCCTGAGATTTGGTAGGTGTACTAGAATGAGCACCAACAACTTGCTGCTTGGAAGAATTTCTCCTTTGTTGCTTTTTCTCTTTCTCAGACTCTTCTTTTTTCTTTTTATCCACATTTTCCTTTTTCTTGTTTTCCTTCTTTCCACCCTTATCACTCCTAGACTCAGGCTTTTTGTCCTAATCCTTGTCCTCATCATCCTTCTTCTGTTTCTTCAACTCTTCACTTGCAAAGTCAGATACTTATTCACTTATAAGCTTCTTCAACTTTTCTACAATCACATTTCTTCAAATTGTTTCACCTTTTTCTTTTCAATCAACTCAATCAACTTTATGATTTGACATCTGTTTCCTGAGTTAAGATGTTGAGGAATCTTGAAATGTGCAAGATTTTCTCCTCTAACTATGTACATCACTCCATCTAGGCTATAATAAGTTTCAGGAAGTGTATTGGGTAGAAGAGGACCCAATATTAGATTCTTCAATTCTTCATCCACCTGAGTTACTAACTCCACTGCTTTGTATAGACACTCCAGCTCAGTATAAGACAGTCTTTGAAATAATGCAACTGAGACTTTGAAGTAACCAGACTCCATCTGTATTAAAGGATTTTTAAACATTTATCCATTCTGCTCAAATTTGACTCCCCTTACTGCAACAATAGCATTGTCAAGCATCTTCTTGTAGCTCCAATGATTTCCCTTGACTTGCTTTTTGATGTGATGCAGAAGGTCCAAGAAATCTTTGTCAGATTTGGGCTTTAGAATTTCACTTCTGAGCTTTCTCATAACTGCCTTTTACCTTTCAGCCTCTATCTCTTCTCTCCTTTCCTTCTCCCCCTTAAGATTGATATCTTGTCTTAGGAGAAAGGTAGAATGACTTGGCTTGATTTGAGTTGGTACTGATTCTGGAAGAGCTTGACTTGTTTGTCCCAATTTAGATATAAGATTCTGTAGAGAAGTGAGTTGAGCAGATATGCTGGCAAGTGTAGTGCCTTGAGTTATAGAAGAATTAACAAACTCCTTCTTGAGATTTTAGACATCTGACACAACTGTGGAAACTGTGGTGGAAAGAGAGTCAACTCTGGCATTCAATTCATCAATGGTAGAAGCCCTTGCAGCTTCATCTTTGGCCTTTGACTGATAGTAAATGTCCACTTGGAGAGGTGATAAGGTGTGTAGAGGCACATCCTCAGGCAGCCTGTTTGCATGCCTATTTTTGTATAAGACTTCAACCATATTATTGATTCTCTTTTGATTGTCCAGGATGACAGTGTGACTTTGAACCATTTCCTTAAACACCTTTTCCATAGTATCTATCTTAGAATAGAGAAGTGAAGACTTTGCAGAATCTCCTCTTTGAATACCTCCAGAAAAACCAGCAGGTCTTAACTTGTCTTCAATAGCCTTCAAAGTACCCTCTACCTTGGCCCTGTGATCATTTATTTCAGACTACACTCCTTTGACAAGGTAATGGTTTGACTGCATTCGGACCTTGGTAGCTTCATGAATTGCATCATACATGGCACTAGGAGTAAAAATCTTCTCACACGATCCAAGAGAAGTGAGATATTTTTGTCTAGTCCATTCTAAAACTTACTCCATGCTAACTGCAGATTTACCATCCATCCAGGCATCCACATTGGCCTCTTCATCTTCAGCCAAATTTGCATTCTTCTCCTTTAACTCCTCCTGATGTTTTGCATACTTCAGCATTATTGCAACATAATCCTTATTTGGCAAATGAGAAGTCAATAGCTGCTGTGCAATGTGATAAAATCCTTCCAACTGATCTCCATACAGCTCCTTTAGTTTTTCATCAGAAAGTGACTCACCAAGAGTTGATGGTCCTAGTTCCCTGTCATGTTGCACAGGTTTCAGCCATTATGACAAAAAGTGAGAGCTAGGACCACTTGTTATAGTGTTCCCCTCAGTATCTATTTCCTCATCCAATTTCTCAGATGATTCATTAGACACTGGATGGACAGGTGATTTCTCCTGAGGAGACAGTCTTTGAATGACTGGGGAGTGTCTAGGGGATGCCATTTGCATGGTGTGGAGGTCCCCTAGATTACCTAATGTCTATGAAGATACATGGCTTTGATATGCCTGAGTCCCCCACAGAGTCTGAAGTAAAAACTCCTGAAACCTCTATGGTTTTGATGGTGTCATCATGATATGCCTCAGCATGCATTCTCTCACCATCTAAATGAATGTCCTGAGTGGTGAACAAGGTGTCATGCACCAAGTCACTTGAATGGGGCTCACTAGGGAAGTAGGAATGTGATCAACAACCTTATGTGTTTGGCTAGACATAATTGGTTGAGAAGAAATTTGAGAGACTAAAGAGAGAATGTGAGTAGAACTGAGTATTGGCAACTCCCCCTGAGAAAATGGGGAAGTTTCAAGAGAAGATCCTACTTGTGCATATTGTGTCTCATTTTCAACTAAAACTTCTTCATTGACATTAGTGAATTCCTGCAATGGTGTAGACTCTATACAGGATGGAGTTGACTGACTCCCAATTTCAATAGATACACCTTGTTGAGAAAGTGCATCTAGAAGTAGGTTTAATCCCTCGTTAATCTCTATATCCTGTTGAGAGGATGTAGAGTAGTCTGTTGTGGCCTTTTTATTTTTCTTTCTCCTGGTTAAAGGTTCCACAGGTGAATTATCCAATTTATTTTCATTCTCTACAACAGTCTCTAGTGCTCTTTTTCTTACAGTTTTCTCTTTCTTCTTCTTTACAATTACACCCTGTTGAGAGGATGTAGAGGTTGGTTGGCTAGTATCTATTGGATTCAAAGAAGGGCTAGCAGTTGGGTTAGAGGTCCTTGGGTTAGGTGTATTTGGTTCTTCTGCAATCTTAGGACCCCTACTGCATCAAGGTAATCATATTTAGGCTGCACAAGTGGGTACTCCCTAAATACACTCAACATGTGAGGTGTAATTTGAAGGGGCACATTCACTGTGTTTCTCATATCCAATGTAGTAAAAATAATTTTTGACATGGATTTGGAATAGCCAATTCTCTGTTTGTTCATCCCAGGCAATTCAATTAAACTAGCATTTTTATAATTGAGAATTAATTGAATAAAGCGAGGGAAGAAAATATCATTACCTTTCCTGGGAATCCTGGTTATGAGTTCCCCAAGTACTAGCTTTCCAACATTGAGCCTTTGGTTGTAGGCCAATGAGTAGGCCATCTTCGTGGCAATGAGGCTAACCTGGTCAAACCCTGTTTTCCTGCAGGTGAAGACACTCAGGATGGTGACAAACAGGAATGATCACTCCTTCCTCATGAACTTCTTGTTTATCATTCCAAGTTTAAACTTCTCACCTTCTTTGTTCACAGTGTCAGAGTACCTAATGATCTCTAGGAAGTTTAGAAGGTCATCTTTAGTTGGTTCCTCATTAAACTCTTCAATTGGTATTTTCAAGCTTTTGTTGACATCCTCTTCATCAAAACTTATATCTACTCCTTGGATTTTATAGGTTACTACCACTTTTGAGCTCCCAGCCTCCAGAGCTATGTTCTCTCAGTCTGCAGTTGCCCAAAATTGCTCGAGAATGTCAAGGTATGTTAGGGATTGTGGTTCTATCAATGTAATCAACTAATATTTACTTAGATTAATTAATAATTAACTAAGTAAAACATATTGTCATATATAGTTTGACAGTATGTTTAAAATGTCATTTGTAATAAAGATGCTCAAATAGTCAAGTAAGTGACAGTAAGTATCAATAGTTACTGTCATATGTAAATGAAATAAATGATCAATGAGGTAGAAGTTCACAAAGTGTTTATACACAGCAAAGATCAAATTTCTGACAGTAACATTCTACATTCTGGAGCCTATGACAGAATGTTCTAGTGATAGTAACTTTTGAAAACAAATGACAGCAACTATTCCTTGACAGTAAACTTGGCGGAGAATGAAGATTTTATGACAGCAAGTTTTATTAACATCAATTATCCTTTGACAGTAAACTTGGTGGAGATTGAAGATTCAAGACAGCAAGTTTCCTGACAATAGCTTTGGCGGGGAGAGTTGACAACATGTTTGGTGGGATGATCGACAACATGTTTGGCGGAATAGTTGACAGTACCTTTGGACGACAGCATGTTTTAGAAGACTGATGATCCTGACAGTAAAGTATGTGGTAACAAAGATGTTGTCACCAAAGTGAAGCTTAAGGTTGACAGTAACTTTCATGGAAGCTGACAGTCTGTTTCAAGTAGCAGACTAGGTAAAGTCATTCACAGATTGATCTTGACATTTCTACCTAGTCTCTCAATTATACAATTGCAACTTGAGATAAAGTAAGCAAAAAGGTGAAGCGTGCTCATGGTGTCAAGAATGTCAAATCCTCACAGAGTACCTTTATCTACATTTGGAATGAAGACAAGACTCATGAAGAAAAAGTGAGATTACCATTTCGAGTATTGTCCAGGAAACAAGAGAAAGTGTACTTGTAAGTGAGATATGTGTTGTAGTTTAAATACACACATCTCACAAACACTTTCTCTAACACACACAACTGAGCTTAACTTTTCTCAAGCATAGAAACTCTAGCAATCTCTTGTTATTGTATCTATTGAAGCAGGAAACCATTTTCCAGTCAGTTGTAGCAACAAAAATTAATAAAATTAATTTTTGAAATAAAACACTGTGTGTCCATAGCTTACTTGTCTTTTATTTTGTAACTTAATACATTAGCTTTTGTTTGTTGTTAGCAAAAGTTCTTAAATTTATTAAGTTGCATTCTACCCCCCTTCTGCAACACTCATTCTATTTAACAACTGATATCAGAGAAGCAGGTTAGACAAACATAACCTGAAAAGATCTAAAAATGAGTGCACAGAAAATAAGCAGTATTAAAATACCCACCTTTGACAAAGAGCATTACAACCTCTGGAAAAGAAAGATGATGATGTTCATAAAGACGGCCAACCCACATTTTGTACCTCAAACATATGTACCTGAAACCACAGTAGATGGTGAAACCATACCAGCCTACTGGGTTCCTAAAAAGGTTTCAGAGTACACTGACACTGAGAAGGAAAAAGTATCTCTTGATGATTGTTTACAATTTATCATCATTGAGGCACTTGACAATGTCATGTACAACAACATTGTCAATTGCACTAGTGCAAAGAAAATATAGGAAATCATTGAGATACTCTGTGAAGGGACAGAGGAAGTAAAAGAGAATTAAACACAGATTATGGTGTCTCAGTATGAAGCCTTTATGGCTAAACCTAGTGAAGGGTTGAATGAGATGTTTGAGAGGTTTAATAGGATGATTAATGACTTGCAGCTGCATGGAAAGTTTTATGACAAAAAGGAGGTAAACATGAAATTCATGTTGACACTTCCTGACCACCTAGAGCACAAGGTTTCTTCCATAAGAGAAGGAAGGGATTTATCAAAAGTTTCTCTTAAAACTTTGTATGGCATTCTTAAAACCTATGAGCTAGAGTTGTTGCAAAAGAGAGCTATACAATCTGGTCGAAGAGGAAAGATGGCCAACACCTCTAATGCTCTTGTGGCTCAGGATCCACAGCTGATGCAACTCAAAGAATCACAGCATCAACAGCAAATCAAAATTGAAGAAGTCACAGATGAAGATGAAGGAGTAACTCTAGAACTCAAGGATGGTGAAGAAGATGAATTCTATACCTTAGAGGAACTAGACAACATGGAGAATAAAACAATGGCCTACATGGCAAGAAAGTTCTCAAACTTGAGATTCTAGAAGAACAAAGCCTTCAAACCAAGAGGACAAGGCTCCAGGTTCAACAAGCCAAATATCTCAAAACCTGGAGGTAGTGGCAAAGGTGGATACAAGACAGGCATGGTGGACAGATCCAAAATAAGGTGTTACAACTACAGTGAAATGGGGCATTTTGCAACAGAGTGCAAAAAGCCAAAACAAATGAGAAGAAATGATAGTGACTATGAAGAACTCAAAGTAAAGTATGAAGCCTTGCTGAAAAAGCAACAGGGAAGAGCCTTTATGGCTAAAAGAAAATGCTGGGAAGACTCAGATGAAGAGGAAGAAGAATATGGAAATCTTGCTCTCATGGCAAGTTCAGGAGAAGGTTCATCCACTTCTTCAAGTCAGGTACCCCTTCCTACTACTGTTGATATGACTACATCCTAGTATAAGAAAACTGTTGAAAGTCTAAGTTTAGAGATTTTTAATATTCATACAAGCATGTTAGCTGTAAATGAGGAGATAGCTAGATTATCCAGTGCTAATGAGTCATTAAAACTTAAAAATCATGAACTTGAACTAAAACAGAATGCTTTTGAGTCTCTTCAACAAGAAAATGAAATTCTTAAGAACAAAATTGTTTGTGCTTCTCAGATTGAGGAATTCCTTAGGAAACAGATTTCTGAGAATGAATTAAAAATCAAGGCCTACAAGAATTCCTCTTCCTTGTTAAAATCTTACCATGATGATAACACTGAAAATCAAAAGGTAGGTATAGGTTTTAACTATGAGAAGAAAAATGGNTCCACTGTTCAAAAAGGCTGAGTTTGAATTTGATGAGGTAGCTTTAATAATCAAACAAGAGATAGATGATGAGGACAAAGAATCTGTCAATAAATCCCTTAAAGAAAAAGATACTATCAAAATCCCCAAGACAATTAGTATTGACCCTGACAGTAACCTTTGTTTAAAAGATACTGTCAACACTGGCTCGACAGTAAGTTTAAAAGATGCTGTCAAGACTGTAAGATCCAAACTTACTGTCAAGACAACTCCACCTAAACCTACTGTCAACACCAGCATGAAAGAAACTTCTAAACATACTGTCATGAAGACTAAGAAGAACATAAATGGAAAATTTGGAATAAATAAAAAGAATAATTATGATTATATTCCTAATGCTCCTAGAAATTTGTGTAACAATTGTGGGTCTTCTAGTCATCTAACTCATGTCTGCAACAAGGACAAGTCTAATGTTAAGAATGTTACTTCTAGCAATGGAAACTTACACAAAATGCCTTTAAAGAACAAACAAGTAACTCACTATGGTGATTTTGATTGTATATCTTGCAAAATGAACATGATGAGCATTTGTTTTAACATGCCTTTTGTTAATAATCAAGAATGTCTGCATAAGAATGCTAAAACTCAAAAGGCAAAGACTCCAAGTCCACCTAAAGTTAGGATAGACAAGCAACCTAAGAGAAAAGCTACCAAACCAGTAATCAAATCAGAATGGGTAGCTACCGGAGTCTTGCTAAAAGTAAGAGAAAATAATTCAAGAAATCCAACTTCATACTGTGATCAAGCTAAACCAAATGGACCCAATGAAAGTTGGGTACCAAAAGCAACTTGAAATATTTTGCTTTGCAGTGCAACAGGAAAAATAAAAGAATCATGTGGATCATTGACAGTGGATACTCAGGACACATAACAGGTGATAAAGTCCTACTATCACAGTTCAAAGAAATGGCTGGCCCTTATGTAACCTTTGGTGACAACAACATTGGTTTCACAATGGGATATGGCATACTAGAGGTTGGAAGTCTTAAGATTGAGAAAATTACTCTAGTAAATGGATTGAAGCACAATTTATTGAGTGTCACTCAATTTTGTGAAAGAGGTTTCAAGGTTGGTTTTGATCAATACAGATGCTCTATTGTCAACAAGAAGACAGGATAAAAAGCTCTTCAAGGAGTAAGGAAAGGAAGCCTCTACATAGCTGACTTGGACTCTGTAAGGAAAGATAAAGTCTACTGTTTCTACAGTAAGGATTCTCCATCTGAAAGCTGGATATGGCATAAAAAGCTCTCTCATTTAAATTTCAAAGCAATGAATCATCTGATGAAGAGAGAGTTAGTGAAAGGGCTGCCTCAACTTGAATTCTGTCAAGAAGGATTGTGTGAGGATTACCAGAAAGGGAAGCTAAGGAGAGCTGCCCATAAAAGCACTCCTAGTGGTTCAATAAATGAGGCATTTCAACTAATTCATATGGACTTATTTGGCCCTGTGAATGTGAAATCACTTGCTAGGAAAAAATATGCTCTAATAATGGTTGATGATTTCTCAAGATATACGTGGGTGAGATTTATAGCATCTAAAGATGAAGCTGCACAAGAGATTATTGACTTGGTTAGAGTCCTTGAAAAAAATCCAAAGTTCAAAGTGCAAATTTTAAGAAGTGATAATGACACTGAATTCAAAAACAGTGTCATGAATGATTTTTGCAAAGACAATGGAATTACTCAATAATTCTCTGCACCAAGGACACTTTAACAAAATGGTGTTGTTGAAAGAAAAAATAGAACTCTCATTGAGGCTGCAAGAACAATGTTGAGTGAAGTAAAACTTCCTACCTATTTCTGGGGTAAAGCAATCAATACAGCCTGTTACACTCAAAACAGGAGTGTAGTCAACAAGGCCTATGAAAAGACACCCTATGAATTGCTCACAGGAAGGAAACCAATTGTCAATTATTTTCATATCTTTGGAAGCAAGTGCTACTTCATGAAAGATTCAACTGAGATCAAAGGAAAGTTTGATACAAAAGCACTTGAAGGAATTTTCATGGGATATAGAATTGACAGGACTGCATACAGAGTTTATATTATAGACCACAAGACTGTGGAGGAGAGTGTAAATGTCACCTTTGATGAAACTAAATTTCTTGGAATTGAAGGAAGTCAAGAGACAGAACCTTTAGCCTTTGAAAATCAAGGCTATTTAGAAGAAATTGAAGAGGATTCACCAAGAATTGATCACACAATTTCGGGTCCAACAATGGTTCCAGATCAATCTGGAAAAAATGAAGGAACTGCCCAAACAACTGATTTTTCTGAGAATGTTCCAATGATTAGTGGACTTGAGGAAATTGATGCTATCAACAGTGCAAGAACAAAAGATACTGTCAATCAACAAAATGTTGAAGACTCTAGTGATTCACAAAGAGGAACTAAATGGAGCAGGGATCACACTAATGACTTAATCATTAGTGATCCAGGTAATTGAGTCAAAACAAGAAGAAATGTGGCCAATGAATGTATTTATTCTTGTTTCCTTTCTCAAACAGAACCTAAAACTCTTGAAGAAGCCTTGGCTAATCCAGATTGGATTAATGCCATGCAAGAGGAGCTTAATCAATTTGAAAGAAGTTATGTTTAGGAATTAGTGCCTAGACCAAAGACCAAATCCAAAATAGGCATTAAATGGGTTTATAGAAACAAGATGGATGAGTGTGGTACTGTCATAAGAAACAAAGCAAGGCTGGTGGCAAAAGGTTATTGTCAACAAGAAGGGATTGATTATAAAGAAATATTTGTTCTTGTTGCCAGACTAGAGGCAATTAGATTATTCTTGGCTTTTGCTACACATAACAACTTCAAAGTATTTCAAATGGATGTCAAAAGTACTTTTCTTAATGGAGAGTTAGAAGAAGAAGTGTATGTTGAACAGCCCCCAGGCTTTGGAGATCCAAAAATGGGAAACTTTGTGTAGAGACTGCTCAAGGCATTGTATGGACTAAAACAAGCACCAAGAGCTTAGTATGATACTCTTTCCAAGTTTCTTCTTGATAACAGGTTTACAAGAGGTATTGTGGATAAAACTCTTTTCTACAAAAAGCATGGAAATGGTATCATTCTAGTTCAAGTGTATGTGGATGACATTATCTTTGGATCAACAAATGAAGACTTATGCAGGAAATTCTTTGAGTTGATGCAAAACAAGTATGAGATGAGCATGATGGGTGAATTAGTATTCTTTAGTATTCTTTCTTGGACTTCAAATCTATCAGAAAAAAGATGAAATATTTATTTGCCAGTCTAAGTATGTTAAGGATCTCTTAAAAAGATTTGATATAGAAGACTCATCTCATGCAAAGACTCCAATCTCTACTACAACACAACTTGACAAGGATCCAAGAGGAAAGAAGGTGGACAACAAAATGTACAGAGGCATGATTGGCTCTCTTCTCTATCTAACAGCTAGCAGTCCTGACATTATGTTTGCTACAGGTTTGTGTGCAAGGTTTCAGTCTGATCCCAAGGAGTCACATCTAATGGCAGTAAAAAGAATTCTTAGATATGTGAAAGGCACTCAAAATCTTGGTCTTTGGTATTCTAAAGAATCTGGTTTTGACTTGGTTAGATACTCAGACTCAGACTATGCAGGATGTAGAATAGACAGAAAAAGTACAACAGATAGCTGTCAGTTTTTGGGAGAAAGATTGGTGTCATGGTTTAGCAAGAAGCAGCATTCAGTGTGAAATTCAACTGCAGAGGCTGAATATATTGCAGCTGGTAGCTGCTGTGCTCATTTACTTTGGATGAGGAACCAGCTATTGGACTATGGGTTGGCTCTGCAAGGAATTCCTATTTTTTGTGATAACACTAGTGCCATAGCAATTTCTGATAATCATGTTCAACATTCCAAAACTAAGCATATTGACATCAGGCATCATTTTATTAGAGAGCATGTGGAGGAAGGCACAATCAAGCTAATCTATGTGCCCACAGAGAAGCAACTTGCAGATATTTTCACCAAACCATTGGATGAAAAGACTTTCAACAGGCTAGTGAGTGAATTGGGTATGTTAAATTTGACCTATTAATGTAATTCTGTTAGTTGATAAAATTTTAGTTAACTAAATTTCACTGTGAATTAATGGGCTATAAATGTGTTTTGATTTTTGTCACAGTGGAAAGACATGATGATATTTAACAGAGAAGTTAACTAATTTATTAAGTAACTTAACTTCTATGTGAACAATAAAAGATGTTGTCAAGGTACTTGACAATATGTTTTATTCATTTTGTCACATAATTATAAGTTATTGTCAAAAATCTATGAAAACCTATTGTCACATGGTTGATAAGTCTTGACATTAAAGTCCGCGGGATTAAAACTTACTGTCGAACCTTGTAGAACTTACTGTCAAATGGCTGAGGAAACTTGACAATATGTTTCGCGAGATTAAAACTTACTATCAAATCTTGTGAAACCTACTATCAAAAGAATGAGAAATAATGACAGCATAGTATGCGGGAGTAAAACATACTGTCAGATTATGAAACTTACTATCAATATCTCTTGACAGCATAGTTTTTCAAAGACCCGCATAACATACTTTCAACAATTAACATTAGATTTATTCACTCATTATTATTTACTAATGTTACTGTCAAGAGTGTTTGTCATTTTAACGCAGAAGTTACTGTCGAGGAATGGAACTTGAAGACAACTGTCACTTAAAATCGTTTAAAATTCTTTCTTGACAATACCTTTTCACATCATATAAATACACAGCCGAAATTTCTCTCACTCTTTACTTTACTTTATTTCTTTCATAACTTCTCCACTCTCTTACACCCTTAAAACTCTCTAGTTTCTCTGCAACTTTTTTGTTCTAAACGGTCTTCTAAACACCTAAATCTTTCTTTCTTTCTCAACCTTAACATCAATCAACCAAGTCTGGACCTCAAATTCTTTGCACCCTAGCTCAAACCAACTTCACCACCATGGCTTCAGTGGGTGAAGCTGGTGAAGCCTTCAAACCTTTTGTTGGCTTCATGAACAACTCATATCTCACCTATGCCCTAACCGCAAGTCCACATCTCGAAATTCCTAGACTCTATCAATTTTAGGCCTCTGCTGTATGTGAGGGGGAGCAAGATTCCAGCTCTATCTCTTTCCAAATCAATGGTACCTCTTACACCATTGACTCATCTCACATCAATGAAGCTCTTCATATGGAAGAGACTGAAGGCTTGCTTTTTGATGAGCCTGCAAGTGAAGAACAACTCACCAAGTTCTTCAAGCTGATTGGGTATGCCGGACCCAAACTAAATGCGAACAATGATGAATGGTATCCTTCGGGAGGCATGGACAGAAAGTATCTCAACAAAGAATAGAGCATGATTCTTGATGCTGTCTCCAGGTCTATGTCAAGCAAAACAAGTGGCTGGAATGAAGTGCCGACATACATCAGGAGGATTGTGCATTCCATGGTGCACAATTACAGAATAGATGTTGAGAAGCTCCTGATGCCTCTATTCAAGCTGGTGCTGGGAAAGAAAGAAGCCAGAAAACCGGTAATATACTATCCTAGATTTTTTATGCTTATAATTAATTCTGTTATAGGCATACTTGATTTAGATAGTGTTCAATGCATGGAGTCCCCAACTCTTAAGAAAAATACTCATTCATTGTTAACCAGCAAACCCCTTAACACTGAATTGAGTCTGTACATAACTGATTTCATGCTTGCAACTATTAAAAGTTTAAATTTAAAAATTATTGGGGACTACCATGTATTTTCCCTGAGTGATGAAAATGGTATTGACCTCTCTATTCCTAACCCACACTATAAACCTTTTGAAGGAGTCTGGCCTTCTAGAGTCTCCAAGTCTATAAACCAAGGGTCTGGTTCCTCTCAAAAGGACCAGGTATCTAAAAGGATGAGAACCACTAAACCTAGGGTAGAAACCTTTCCACAGTTAGGTGGTGTAACTGCACTAGATGCAGAAAATAAGGGTGATAGTGAGATCACAGAACTCACAGAGGGCCCTAGTTGTGACGCCCTCCCGATCCGGTGTCTAGATCGGGGAGTCACTAACACTCTATATGCATGCACCCTAAATAACAATAATAGAAAATACGCATAAATATGACCCCGACTACTAGCCTGGACCTTTCAAGGTAATGGTATGAAACAAGCACACAACTACATTCATTTATATTTACGTTTACAGTAACCAAAATAATATTACAACTCCTGAAACAACTCAAAATCTACTAATAAAATACAAGACTAAACAAAGTCTTTTCCTTCCAACTCTGCCTCGATCCTACCTGTTCAATCTCAGCCAGCCT
>QRFB01000336.1:18773-30845 GCA_008931105.1 Oenanthe javanica
CTACACCAGACACTAACTCTCTACTTTAGCTTTCCCCTTGTCCTTCACCTCAACGTCTTTCGTAGCTACACATAAATAGTACTATATCAGAAACTTAAACACTCTCGACGTTCTCATTAACGTCTAACTATTCTACCCTTTCGATAATGTAACCCTTTAACACATATGCATACTCCACTGTAGTCATACTCTGCTATATAATCACTTCTACACTGGCAAGCAAGTAGCACATAGACATTTATATTTATCCACAGCATTCCTGACTGATAGTCTTTCCTATACAGAAGTGGTGTGCCGTTAATGTTTTACAAAGTCGCTTTAGTTTTAGAAAATTTTGGCAGCACTTCCCCTGTAATTGGAGCTATCCGTCGGAATGCAACCGACGCAAACAACATCAATGTCAATCATACGTAATTATGCAATCACATATTGTACCAATTCCATGTCTAACAGAGTAATATCTATAATCACTATATAGTTAACAATACTATTGTTATTCCAATACAACAAGGATTCAATTATAGCATTGTATATACAGTCAATCACATATTACTCCATAGCTATGCCATACTCAAAATAATGTCTATAAAATTGTACTATTAATATTACTATTGCTTGATTAGTTATAAGAATTCAATTAGTTTCAAGAGTCCATATATTTTTCAATTAGCGACAGCTATTTAGTAATCCACATCAAAAGCAAGTGGAACTCATATTACAATTCAAGCATGAACTAGCTTCAACTTATATATGCATATATATATTTTCGAATATATCATCTAGTCCATCAATTAAATCCCTATTTAAACATACATTAACCAACTAATTAACCACTATACTAATCGATAATCAAGCTCAATTTAAAACACGTATAACATATCATTTTAGGAATTACCTATGCATATGTATACATATACATTCGATTATAGCTTTGATTACAATTAATTAACATCAATCCCACACTAATCCTCATGTATTAATTCATTTCCAAACATAATTACGCATATATAGTTCGAGAAATTCATTATAGCACAAAATCTTTACATGCAACTATCGAAAGCTAGAATTAACACATAGCAGTTAACCTAATTCCAGCTAATATTCAATATTCTTGTTCATAACAATTTCCGAATAACCCTTATGGCAAGAACTCGAGAATTAGAACCAAACTAAACAATAAATCGACATGCAATTCACGATCTACCATAAGTCACAATCATAGCAGTTGCTAGCATTGTTACCCAACAAAATGGAGTTAAATGAGACTATACCAATCGGCAAACAAGTCGGAAAATGCTAGCCATGACCGGAAAACTTAAAACTTTAACATGCAACTCGAACTAGGCTAAACATCGACACAATCATCATTATAAAATAATAATTAAGATGTGTTAGGCTCAGGAGCACCATCACAGCCCTCCACCGGCTCACCGGAGGTTCACCGCCGGTGGGGCAAAGTCCGGAGGTTCCCGGTTTTCGAGCATCCTTCATGGACTCCGCCTATTTTCTTGTTTACAACTCAAATCAGAACCTAGGAACATGAATATGACTCTATGATTCATTGCATGCAGGTATCCCGTTCAAACACACATACGCAGCACACATATGAACACGGCACACATATAACATATCTGCTAACTCGAAACAATAACTTGTAGGCATGTCTAGGACTTGATTACTAGTAAAAATCACAGAAATTACTATAGAAATTAAGTAGAACAGTAGCAATCGCCTAGAGAAGCAACTACCGACCTACAAACTGAGATACAGAGCAAATGGGGAAGAGAAGAGGCGATACTGATGTTATAAAGCCAAGGGCAGAAAGGTAATTTCACAGCTGCTAGTTTTCTGAATTAAAACAATTAATAAATCGAATTTTGGTGAAAAAGAGTTATAAAAATAAGTTTCATATTTTTAAAATAAATAGCATGAATTTAGAAGCTCACCCATATATTTGAAATAATTTTCTGATGAATCAATATTTAAATAAAAATCGGGGAAGTTTAGGCACTTTAAATAGAATTGAGAGTAGAAAATCCTTTAAAACTATTTTGGGGCTCAAATAAAATAAAATTTTATTTTTCAAAAGTCTCAGAATATATAAGAAACATTTTGGAACAGGTTTCATGATTTTTGGACATTCCAATAATTAAATATGGAATTTAGAAGAGTAATATCTCTAGAATAAAATAGGAATGAAAGATTTATATAAAATCACTGGNNAGTGAGCCTAGGAGAAAAAAGGCAAGGGTATCAACCTCTGTAAGACATGGTGTGTCCTCTCAAAAGGGCACATCACTTAAAAGGGACAAAAATACATCTCTAGATGTCCCCTCTCAAAAGGAGGCATCTATTGAACTTGGCCAGTCTCCCATGGCACCCTGTACAGAGTCTGCACAACAGGTTGAACTCACTCAACCTGAGCCCACACTTGAAGATATTCACACTATAGGACTAGAAAATGTGGAACACAGTTCATTCAACTATAGTGCATCATACTTTACCAACATTAAAGATCAAAATGTTGATGCACTATTTCAACAGTTGGATGAAACTGATCATAGCAATCCACAAGTACCTTCTACTCACAGGGTAGAAGAGATTGTTATCACAGCCTCTGTAGCTGTTAATGACAAGGTTGCTGTCAATCCTCATGATAGTAGCTTCTCTGCAGAAGCTGCCACAGATGCTGTCAACACTACCATTCTAGAAAGTAACTCTCCAGTGGCTGCCTCCTCTCAATAACTAAGTTGTTGGGTCCCGGAAGTATCGTAGAAGGGGGGTTGAATGCGATACTGACAACAATTTAAAATTCTTTTCAGAATTTGCGGAATTAAATTATTGTTTTAGCTGAGGGTTCGGGTCTTTGTAGTGTTTGGGAGGCTGACTTACTAGCTTTCTATTTTTAAGATATAATAATTAAGATATAGAAATTAGCAAGTAAGTAAACAAGATTCAAGTTAAATATGTATATTAAACTTGAAAGGGTGTTACAACATCCGGTAGAATAAACATTTAATTCCTAGAACAAATTTGACATGAATTGTTCTACTTCGGAATTAAAACCAAACCAGTACAGAAAGTCTGCGAATATGACGTTGCAGACAAATTGCTGAATTTGACTGTTTTTCTACTCCTGAATTATGAAGCAAATGCCTCATATTTATAGAGGTGGAAAAAGGCTGCTATGACCTTTTTCAGCATGACTTAATTTACTGAAAATAAGTCATGTATGACTTATTTAACACTTGTCTGACACTTAAATAGCTGGGCATGACTTCTGAATGGTCGGTATGACTTATTTTATTAATTAAAAAGTCGGTATGACTTTTTAATATAATAAAAAATCACTCGGTATGACCTTTTGAACAACAGAAATTCGGTATGACCTTTTTCCTGTATGACCTTTCCTTCAGAAAATTCGGTATGACTTTTAATCTCCAGNTTGGGAAAATCCCATGAAAAAGGAGAGGGCCCTGAGCAAGGCCAGAATAAAAAAAAAAAGATGTGGGAGCCCAAAAATCAAAGGCATTAGTCCTGGAGAGTGAGTTGGTGAGGAGTGATGAGATCACTCATAAAAAACCAGAGAGTGTGAAAACCACCACAACCTCCAAATCATCTAAACAAGCCGATGAAAGGTTGAAATCCCTTTCACACAAGGTCACTAAATTGTCAAAGAACTTGGACACAGTGGGCAGGAATCAGGTGAAGCTGGTGAACAGGATGTCAAGTTTGGAGCAGACCATGAATGAAGGGTTCCAGGCTATATTTGACAAGCTTCAGGAGTTTCAAGCACAATTTTTAATCCCTACAGTTGCTACCTCAACTAAGGGGGAGAAAAGTGGTAAGACTGAAGTGTTTGTTGAAGATGAAGGAAGGAGTGATAAGGTGGCAGTTAAAGAGACAACTCAAGCTGCAATTTTAGGGGGAGAGTCAACTAGCATTGTTGTCTAGTTGGCTGCTGAGACTGCTACACAGCTTGGAGGTAATAAGGTGGAGAAACCAAAGGAGAAAGGAGTAGTGATAAAGGAAGGAGTTATGAAGAAAGATTATGTGGTGAATGTAACTGGAAAAGGGAAGGAGAAGCTTTTTCAAGATGAAGGTGATGATTTCATTTTAGAAGAAAGAGAAGATCTTGATGATGAACAAGTTGAAATCCTGATGGTGGATGATAATGAAAATAGTAGAGTGTTTGAAGATGCCAAGTTTAACAAAAGAATAAATGATCTAAGAGCCTCATCTAGTAGAGACCCCAAGAAATTTTCTGATTCAATGAGACAATCGACAGTAGGAGCAGCTGTGATGGTGTCTAGGAGCAATAAATGGGTAATCTCTGTTAGAACTGAAGGAGATTTCAGTTGGTGTGTAAGCATGGCTTATTTGAGTAGGTAGGAAATTGCAGTTATAGAAGCAATTAAACTCAAAATCAAAACAGATAAGTCATGGCTGAATGAAAATCTGAAAAGGACTTTGCAGAAGCTGATTGTTGAAAAGCTCCCAGAAGTAACTCAGGATCCCTTGGGAATCAAGTTCAGTAGCTCCATAGATGGAAAGTACAGATCTATGAATTTGGAGAAAGTGAGCATGTGTAGGCCTAGGTCTGTGAAGGAAGCCCTTCACTACTTCAAGCAACTTCCAAGGAATGAAGAAAGGGATGAAGTGTTGAGAGTGTTGGAGGGAGAATTGAGGAGACTTAAAGATTTGAGATTGAAAAAGAGTGAGAAGAAAATTCAAGAAAAGAAGGATGGAGATGATAATGAAAAGCTTGATGGAGGTACAAGTAGTTCCAGCCAACACCATACTGGTGAAGGACCATCTAGAACTGGAAATAAGGTGGAGTTAGATGAGGAGAAGAAGGAGTACAAAGATGGTATTGAAGGGAAAGTGAAGAAGAAAGTAGTTCTTAGTTTTGAAATAGATGAAAAAGATGCTGTCAGGAGTAATAATGAGAAACTTACTATCACAGAACCTGCTGTCAAACATGACTTGACAGTAACCTCTCAAAAGTTACTGTCAAAGAAAGTATCATTTTCCAAGAAGTATATGAAATCAAGGGCAGAGATACATAAGCCTCATTCAAGTAGGAGGCCTAGCAGGAAAGGGTGGAAGCTTATGTTTGAAATTCTACATGAGGATTGTCTAGATGTTAGAAGGCCCACCATCAACAACATAGCAGAAACAAAAGAAGAATCCTTGGTGAATGTGAAAGTTGAGTGGTTTGGGATGAATACTCTAAGCGAGATAATTCTTTTGTATTCAAATGGAACAGTTGAAGAATTGAGTTTTGAGATGAGAGAAGTAAACTACTTTCTGGTCAGAAGAATGCTGCTTATAACTCAAGGATCAGACATGAGGACACAGTTGGTAAGAAATATGTTGATAAAGAAGCTCATGGAGTTAATGGACTCTTTCAAACCTCATCCTTTAGATTTCAACGATGTTGAAGAACCTGAAACAGTTGTCTACTCTAATGGAGTATTTTTTAAGGGAGAAGATGGAATCAAAAAATTTTGGAGCACAAAGTCTCTGCAGGACAAAAATCTAGATCTACTTGAAGAGTTGGTAAAGCAGTTGGAAGGATATCCTTATCCTGAGGAGAGCAGATACATGTCAAATGTTCTGAGAATTATTCAAGCCAAAAAGAAGAGGGAGATTGAGAAGAAGTTTGAATATGAGAGGACACAGAAATGTCTTCTAAGAAATCCTGACAGAATTATCTTCTACAATAATGGTGGTTCTGCTGAAGAAATTACCTTTGAGGAATTAAAGAAGTTGGCTGTGAATGACCCTCATATCATTGAGCTCATCAAGAAGCAACTGCTCAGTATCACAAATTATGAGATTTTTTATCTAAAAAATAGAGCACTGGAGATTCGTGACTCTAAGAGGAAAGAGGAGAGGGAGAAAAGAAAGAAGTTTGATGATGAAGTTGAAGCTGCAAAGAAGAAAGTTGAACAAAGTTCCAAGAGAATCAAAGAGGCTGAGATTGACATGAAGCATGCTTTACTGAATGATCAATTATCTAAAAGATCCAACTATGTTTCTCTAGTCCTGTTTGGGCCCCTGAGAATCATTGTTGATAGCATTGAAGTAGAGGCTGTCAACTTCAGGGTAATCAATAATGAAAATTTAAGGAAGATATTCAGAATGGTCACCGGCTCATTCCTGGAGTTTGAAAGAGATCTAAGTAAAGTTGTCTAGGAGATCATTGAGTCCAGAGAAGAAGAGGATGAGTTTATTGACAAACTCAGGGTGAAACAGATATACTCTTCTACAAAGGAAAGATTTGTCAAGGACATGTTTGAGATAAAGTTCTTATGCATATCCAAGGGGCCATCTGAGAACTACTACACCTACAAGGAGCTCAGGAGTCTTTCTTACAAAATGGTGAAATTAGTCTTAGATTGTGTTGCTGATCATGCCAAGACAGAAGAAGAGATGAGGGAACTGAAAGCCCTTGAGGGACTGTATGGAAGAATGATAGCAGAGAAGAAGTAGTTCTGCAGCTCAAGTCAAAATTGAAGATTTGCTCAGTCTAGGGGAGCTAAATTTGAGATAGGAGTGTACTTGTAATTTCTTTTATTTCCTGTACAAACAATTCTATTTTTATTAGTTGAGATAACATCTGCAGTTTTCTTTAAATTTGTCTTTATTCATCATAAAAACAAATTGGGGGAGATTGTTAGGGATTGTGGTTCTATCAATGTAATCAACTAATATTTACTTAGATTAATTAATAATTAACTAAGTAAAACATACTGTCATATATAGTTTGACAGTATGTTTAAAATGTCACTTGTAATAAAGATGCTCAAATAGTCAAGTAGGTGACAGTAAGTATCAATAGTTACTGTCATATGTAAATGAAATAAATGATCAATGAGGAAGAAGTTCACAAAGTGTTCATGCAAGCAAAGATCAAATTTCTGACAGTAACATTCTACATTCTAGAGCCTATGACAGCATGTTCTAGTGACAACAACTTTTGAAAACAGACGACAGCAACTATTCCTTGACAGTAAACTTGGCGGAGAATGAAGATTCTATGACAGCAAGTTTTATTGACAGCAACTATCCCTTGACAATAAACTTGGTGGAGATTGAAGATTCAAGACAGCAAGTTTCCTGATAGTAGCTTTGGCGGGGAGAGTTGACAGCATGTTTGGCGGGATGATCGACAGTATGTTTGGCGGGATAGTTGACAGTACCTTTGGACGACAGTATGTTTTAGAAGACTGATGATCCTGACAGTAAAATATGCGGTAACAAACATGTTGTCACCAAAGTGAAGCTGAAGGTTGACAGTAACTTTCATGGAAGCTGATAGTCTGTTTCAAGTAGCAGACTAGGTAAAGTCATTCACAGATTGATCTTGACATTTCTACCTAGTCTGTCAGTTCTACAATTGTAACTTGAGATAAAGTAAGCAAAAAGGTGAAGTGTGCTCATGGTGTCAAGAATGTCAAATCCTCACAGAGTACCTTTATCTACATTTGGAATGAAGACAAGACTCATGAAGAAAAAGTAAGATTACTATTTCGAGTATTGTCCAGAAAATAAGGGAAAGTGTACTTGTAAGTGAGATATGTGTTGTAGTTTAAATACACACATCTCACAAACACTTTCCCTAACACACACAACTGAGTTTAACTTTTCTCAAACATAGAAACTCTAGCAAGCTCTTGTTATTGTATCTATTGAAGCTGGAAACCATTTTCCAGTCAGTTGTAGCAATAAAAATTAATAAAATTATTTTTTGAAGTAAAACACTGTGTGTCCATATCTTACTTTTCTTTTGTTTTTTAACTTTGTTGGGTCCCGAAGTATCGTAGAAGGGGGGTTGAATACGATACTCACAATAATTTAAATTCTTTTCTGAATTTGCGGATAAATAAATTCTTGCTTCGAAGTGGGTTTGGCCATTTGTAGTCTTTAGGTGAGTTGCCTACTAATTTTCTGTGTGTCCGGATAAATCAATTAGGTTCAAGAAAATTATAAAGTAAATTATGGAGACAAGTTTCCGGGAATATATCTTTCATATATAAACCCAGAGGGTGCTACACCCAGTTAAAAATAAATCTAAATTAGTACAAGGAAAAACTGAGTCCGTAGGGAGTGATATCTAGGAGCCTTGAGCATTTTTCGTTAAACAACCGGGTCCTAATATCTGACCAAGAGCAAGGTATGGGTGTATATAAATTATCTCATTTTGCCCCGGCCATGGCAGAAGCTCCCTACATATTTTTGTTTTGGAGAAGACGACTCCTTCTTTAATTGGTGTAGACTTTAAATCAAATAAAGTAACTGATATAATTTGATTGGCTGAGGGATGAGTGGGGCCAAGAAATATTTTGTTGCGCCTTAGAATTTTTGTTGTGCCTCTAGAGTGAATCCCCTATGCAGCTTCAAGTGGCGCCATTAATTACTTAACAAAATTCCTCAAGTATTTCCTGGCGCTAAGACTCTTTGTTGCGCCTCTACTCCATCTGCAGTGTAGTGGCGCCACAACATTTGATGGAAATGGAGATATTAANTATTTCGAGTATTGTCCAGAAAATAAGGGAAAGTGTACTTGTAAGTGAGATATGTGTTGTAGTTTAAATACACACATCTCACAAACACTTTCCCTAACACACACAACTGAGTTTAACTTTTCTCAAACATAGAAACTCTAGCAAGCTCTTGTTATTGTATCTATTGAAGCTGGAAACCATTTTCCAGTCAGTTGTAGCAATAAAAATTAATAAAATTATTTTTTGAAGTAAAACACTGTGTGTCCATATCTTACTTTTCTTTTGTTTTTTAACTTTGTTGGGTCCCGAAGTATCGTAGAAGGGGGGTTGAATACGATACTCACAATAATTTAAATTCTTTTCTGAATTTGCGGATAAATAAATTCTTGCTTCGAAGTGGGTTTGGCCATTTGTAGTCTTTAGGTGAGTTGCCTACTAATTTTCTGTGTGTCCGGATAAATCAATTAGGTTCAAGAAAATTATAAAGTAAATTATGGAGACAAGTTTCCGGGAATATATCTTTCATATATAAACCCAGAGGGTGCTACACCCAGTTAAAAATAAATCTAAATTAGTACAAGGAAAAACTGAGTCCGTAGGGAGTGATATCTAGGAGCCTTGAGCATTTTTCGTTAAACAACCGGGTCCTAATATCTGACCAAGAGCAAGGTATGGGTGTATATAAATTATCTCATTTTGCCCCGGCCATGGCAGAAGCTCCCTACATATTTTTGTTTTGGAGAAGACGACTCCTTCTTTAATTGGTGTAGACTTTAAATCAAATAAAGTAACTGATATAATTTGATTGGCTGAGGGATGAGTGGGGCCAAGAAATATTTTGTTGCGCCTTAGAATTTTTGTTGTGCCTCTAGAGTGAATCCCCTATGCAGCTTCAAGTGGCGCCATTAATTACTTAACAAAATTCCTCAAGTATTTCCTGGCGCTAAGACTCTTTGTTGCGCCTCTACTCCATCTGCAGTGTAGTGGCGCCACAACATTTGATGGAAATGGAGATATTAACTAAGTCAAGTAATTTATGTTGCGCCTGAAGGTTTGTGGCGCTTGAATTCTTTTATGGTCAAAGTGCAATTTGATCACTGCACTTTGACCCCCTGTTCATTCCTTGACTAAAGTTTACCAACTTCCATTTCTTGTACCAAAGTCTTGTCACATTGCACCCTGTACCCTGAGCTGTTTCCGTTCTTGAATGTAGTTCAGAAACTTTCACTTTTCGTACCAAGGTTGTGACACTTTGCACCCTGCACCCTTTGAGCAGTTTAGCTGTTTAGCTATTTAGCTGTTTGGCTGTAGCCTCTACAAATCACTTTTCGTACCTTAATATTTAACCTTTCTTTCCAAATACGTTCTTCAACTTAACAATTCTTCTATAGTTAATACTCAGATTCCTTTCTCAAACTGCTGATGCCTAGTGCAACTGGTCTGGTTCACAGACGACTAACTTTGATCCAGGTCTTCATATTATTGCTTTATTTGCATTGTTAAGTTTGCAGCAACTTCATTGCTTCGAACACTGACTGTCAATAAACATTGTAACTTCACTGGAATCTTTTCTGGTACTTAGACAACGTCTCCATTATTACCACAATCTTGAATACTTCATTCTTTGTTCTCCACTGACGCTTGAACATATAATTGAATGTTTTTCAGTGAGTATAACTTCAAGATTGCAGTTGTCTTCTTTAGCCTTTGTCTTTACCCTTCTAGATTCCTATGCTTCGAACACTGTCTATCTTCAATCATTGCATTTACACTGAAATCTTCTTGTGGCACTTCTATACTGAATCTTCAACACTTCGGAAATCCTGAAAGTCTTTACACATTATTCTTCACTGAGGCTTGAACATATTAATGAACTTCTTTCAGTGACCTGTAGTAGACTTCAAAACTTCTTCTAATGTCTTGATTCACTGTATTTGCCTTGTCTTCATTTCTTCCTGATTTCTGTGTAGGTGTAGTATTATTTATTTGTCTTGTTCTGGTGTTGAGTTATCACGATTACTATTCATACAGCTTCGTAATCTCACCAACAATCTCCCCCTATTTGATTGTTAAACTTAGCAAACAAATCCCATAGAGAGGATAACTCAACTAACAACTAGAAAAAGTAATCGTCCGGGACTTGTAAATAATGCTACTGGTTTTTCTGGATCAGATACTGCATTTCCAGAATTCTTGAGTAACTGAAATGAAAGATGTCTGTTCCTCTCGCACTGAACTGATATTCATGTAGTATCATCTTCATTTCTGTCTGTTTGAGCTTTCTCTGCTTCAAAATCCTTCATAGTTTGAACTTAAAGAACATATCATGAACAGAGCTTCATAAGAATTCAAATTCCTGGGTACGTCTTCTGTTGAACATAGAACACAGCTCAAATAATGTTCTCCCCCTAAGAATGTGATTCTTCTTCTTCTCCCTTTAGATAATCAATGGAAATGTCAATTCTTTTCTGTACATCCAACTTGGATGAGGAATCCTCTGCTGACAACTCCTTTCAAGTATAGGATATAGTTTCTTGATTCTCCCATATTCTGTTGTTTCCCATAAGGATCAGAAGATAAGATTTTCTTCTTTTTTTTGTCTAAAATCTCCCCCTAAGGATATTAATGTCTCCCAAGGATACAAACCCCCTTTTTCTAAGGATCTTCCCTTAAGGATCCAGGATACGAACCCCTTTAGGATATTAACTTTTCCCAAGTACGAAGATAAGACTTTATTAACTTCTCCTTTTTCTTCCTATAAATTCTCCCCCTTAGTTGAGGAATCCTCCAATGGCCCACTTTTGAATGGTTTGTCTTCCATAGAAGGTTCTCATCTATCATTGATCGGGAAAAATATAGTAAGTTTTCTTTCAGAAGTAGCAAGTAGCAAGGGTAAGTATTTGGTCTATGGTTTCCTCACTTCTACTACGTTCTGTTGGTGTTTACACTTAAGTGTCGAGCACTTAGAAGTGTTTCACTCTTTCTCTCCCTATCTCTCACTCAAGTGTATCTCTCCCTCACTTTCACTTAAGTGTTTCTCTCTCTCACTTTCACTCTGCATTCCAAATATAGCCTTCTGTACCTGCAAGTGAAATCCGTCAATTCATATATTCCCAACACCTGATTCATCAGAATGAACTGAATCACTAACAAGTGGATAATTGCCTCGTTGAGGTGTTCTTGATCTATCATGCATAAGCACTGTCTTAGTACCAGACTCAATAGTTATTGCTAAATCACTGTCTAGTGGAGCCTCACCTCTTTGAGATGGGTTATCCCAAGATTTTAAAATCTTTTAGGGAATCCTGCCTTGTTCTATCAAGGAGTTGCCTCACACCTTCTCCGTAAACGGGAGGTGGACATTCCTTTTCAGGATCTGGAAATGTTCCTTCCAGGAGGGGCGACGTAGTAGACAATGTAATGAATGGCAAATTAGAGCCTACGTTTCCCTCGTAACCCTGTGACGGGAAATTTATATAAATACCCTACTAGACTCATCCGAAGAATTCTTGTCAAGCAGTTGCCTCTCAAGCCCAGATAAATCTGAACAAGAGATCTC
>QRFB01000336.1:40451-58942 GCA_008931105.1 Oenanthe javanica
ATAAACTAATAAAAGTTTATAAAACAAATTTTATAAAAGTTTATAAAATAAATTTCATATTAATTTTATAAAATAAACTAATAAAAATTTATAATATAAATTTATAAAAGTTTATAAAATAAACTTATTAAAAGTTTATAATTAAACTTATTTAATAAGACCTCTAATCATTCGGGTCCAACCAGCTTCGACACCCGGAGCTTCACTGGGCTATGGATCCTGATTTGTATATCAATCAGTCAGCTCTGATACCAATTGTTGGGTCCCGAAGTATCGTAGAAGGGGGGTTGAATACGATACTCTCAATAATTTAAATTCTTTTCTGAATTTGCGGATAAATAAATTATTGCTTCAGAGTGGGTTTGGCCATTTGTAGTGTTTAGGTGAGCTGCCTACTAATTTTCTGTGTGTCCGGATAAACCAATAAGGTTCAAGAAAATTAACAAGTAAATTATGGAGACAAGTTTCCGGGAATATATCTTTCATATATAAACCCAGAGGGGTGCTACACCCAGTTAAAAATATAACTGGTTTCCAAAGAATAAATTAGTTCTTTGCTACTAACACAAAAATATTAGTTTCAGTTCCTATACAAATAAATCTAAATTAGTACAAGGAAAAACTGAGTCCGTAGGGAGTGATATCTAGGAGCCCTGAGCATTTTTCGTTAAAGAACCGGATCCTAATATCTGACCAGGAGCAAGGTATGGGTGTATATAAATTATCTCATTTTGCCCCGGCCATGGCAGAAGCTCCCTACATATTTTTATTTTGGAGAAGACGACTCCTTCTTTAATTTGTGTAGACTTTAAATCAAATAAAGTAACTGTTGTAATTTGATTGGCTGAGGGATGAGTGGGGCCAAGAAATATTTTGTTGCGCCTTACAATTTTTGTTTCGCCTGTAGAGTGAATCCCCTGTGCAGCTTCAAGTGGCACCATTAATTACTTAACAAAATTCCTCAAGTATTTCCTGGCGCTAAGACTCTTTGTTGCGCCTCTACTCCATCTGCAGTGTAGTGGCGCCACAACATTTGATGGAAATGGAGATATTAACTAAGTCAAGTAATTTATGTTGCGCCTGAAGGTTTGTGGCGCTTGAATTCTTTTATGGTCAAAGTGCAATTTGATCACTGCACTTTGACCCCCTGTTCATTCCTTGACTGAAGTTTACCAACTTCCATTTCTTATACTAAAGTCTTGTCACATTGCACCATGTACCCTGAGCTGTTTCCGTTCTTGAATGTAGTTCAGAAACTTTCACTTTTCGTACCAAGGTTGTGACACTTTCCACCCAGCACCCTGCACCCTTTGTGCAGTTTAGGTGTTTAGCTGTTTGGTTGTAGCCTCTACAAATCACTTTTCGTACCTTAATATTTAACCTTTCTTTCCAAGTACGTTCTTCAACTTAACAATTCTTCTATAGTTAATATTCAGATTCCTTTCTCAAACTGCTGACGCCTAGTGCAACTGGTCTGGTTCACAGACGACTAACTTTGATCCAGGTCTTCATATTATTGCTTTATTTGCATTGTTAAGTTTGCAGCAATTTCATTGCTTCGAACACTGACTGTCAATAAACATTGTAACTTCACTGGAATCTTTCTTGGTACTTAGACAACGTCTCCATTATTACCACAATCTTGAATACTTCATTCTTTGTTCATCACTGACGCTTGAACATGTAACTGAACCTCTTTTAGTGAGTATAACTTCAAGATTGCAGCTGTCTTCTTTAGCCTTTGTCTTTACCCTTCTAGATTCCTATGCTTCGAACACTGTCTATCTTCAATCAATGCCTTTACACTGAAATCTTCTTGTGGCACTTCTATACTGAATCGTCAACACTTCTGAAACCCTGAAAGTCTTTACACATTATTCTTCATTGAGGCTTGAACATATTAATGAACTTCTTTCAGTGACCTGTAGTAAACTTCAAAACTTCTTCTAATGTCTTGATTCACTGTATCTGCCTTGTCTTCATTTCTTCCTGATTTCTGTGTAGGCGTCTTATTATTTACTTGTCTTGTTCTAGTGTTGAGTTATCACGATTACTATTCATACAGCTTCGTAATCTCACCAACAAACTTAATACATAAGCTTTTGTTTGTTGTTAGCAAAAGTTCTTAAATTTATTAAGTTGCACTCAACCCCTCCCCCTTCTGCAACACTCATTCTGTTTAACAAGGTAAAGAGTGGGGTTTGCTAATAGGGCTTCTTTTAGGTACGAATCTATGAAAAACCTTGTGAAACATTTGTACTGGGGTTTAGCATTTACATCTCTGGATATGTCTAAAAAGTTGGTTTCAGAAATGACAAAGACTTCGGTTGAAGGGATGGAACTTGAGGATGCCTTTGAGTTAGTGTGTAGAAATAGAGAAAAGAAGAAATGGAAGTTTTAGAGAGAGAAAACAAATGTTCAAGAGTAACAGTTTGAATGCAAGGGTTTCTTTGAGTTTGTAGTTAAGCGTAGAAATGAAATGTTAGATCTACTTTGTTATTTATATGACACAGACAACTCGACTAGAATAGTAATCGATTTTAGTGGTCGAGAACTCAGAAAAGAGTAAAGTTGTTTTAGTTGAGAACTGTCAGACTTTGATCGAGAACTAAGACAATCGAGAACTCACTTAAGCTATATTCGAGAAATCTGGTGATTCGAGAACTCTCAACAGTACATGATCGAGAACTCTAGAGAAGACTGATTTGAGAACTCAAGACATTCGAGAACTCTTAGAATTGAATGATTCGAGAAGTCAAGACATTCAAGAACTCTAAGAATTGAATGATTCGAGAACTCAAGACATTCGAGAACTCTTAGAATTGAATGATTCGAGAACTCAAGAATTTATATTTAGTTGAGAAGTTAGAAAGAATGCCAACTTAACTACAAACTCCAGTTTTTAAGAAATTATTCTATCTTCACTTGGAAAATAAAATAATAATTTACAACATCATTCCTTAGATAAATAAAATTTATTTATTCATCCTAAAATGAGAAATGTGATTGATTAATATTCCTGAAGTTTTAATTATCACACTTGTTATTTAATGATGCACAAGAATGATAGTTCTATTCAGGTTCTCTTAGAACAAGGAAATATTTCGAAGTTGATTTTAAGAAAATTTAATTAATTAAAAATATGTACAACAATATAACTGACATATTTATAAATATACATCAGTTTTGTTTCACTTAGATAAATCATTTATGTTCATGTCTGTGAAACAATTGTTATAACAGTTGGAGAGATATATTTATTGAGCCCCTCATCCTGAAGAATTTAGCATTCCAATCTCACTAACCAACCTGTTAAAGGTGGCTTCATCAAGTGGTTTAGTAAATATATTAGCCAACTGTTTTTGTGATGGAACATAGAACAATTTAATCACTCCATTTTCAGCATGTTCCTTTATGAAATGATACCTTACATCAATATGCTTTGTCTTAGAATGGTTGACTGGATTGGCAACAATTGATATGGCACTAGTGTTATCACACATGATGGGAATTCCTTCCAACACAAGTCCATAGTCTCTTAATTGATTCCTGATCCAAAGCACTTGAGCACAACAGCTTCCAGCAGCAATATATCCAGCCAGCTGTAGAAGTATACACTGATTGTTGCTTTTTACTAAACCAAGACACCAATCTCAGTTCAAGAAATTGACAGCTTCCTGAAGTGCTTTTCCTATCCACTCTGCAACCAGCAAAATCAGCATCTGAATATACAACTAGGTTGAATCCTGTTTCTTTAGGGTACCATAATCCCATAAAGGATGTTCCTTTGAGGTATCTCAGAATTCTCTTGACAGAAATGAGATGGGATTCTTTGAGATTTGCCTGAAACCTTGCACATAGGCATGTAGAGAACATTATGTCAGGTCTACTAGCTGTGAGATATAGAAGAGATCCAATCATTCCTTTGTAGGTCTTCATGTCTACACTTTTTCCTCTCTTATTTTCATCTAGTTTTGTAGCTGTAGACATTGGAGTTTTGGCAGTTGAGCAGTCTTGCATGTCAAACCTTTTGAGTAAGTCATTGATGTACTTTGTTTGACTTATGAAAATGCCATCATCCCTTTGNTTTTGTTTGACTTATGAAAATGTCATCATCCCTTTGGCTTATTTGAAGACCTAGAAAGTAATTGAGCTCTCCCATCATGCTCATCTCATATTCACTTTGCATAAGCTTAGAAAACCTTTGACATAGTTTTTCATTTGTTGATCCAAAAATGATATCATCCACATAAATTTGAAATAATATAACATCTTCATGGTTCTTCTTGTAGAAAAGAGTTTTGTCAATAGTTCCTCTAATGAATTGATTTTCCAGAAGGAATTTTGACAGAGTGTCATACCATGTTCTAGGGGCTTGTTTGAGTCCATACAATGCTTTGATGAGTCTGTAAACAAAGTCTGGAAAGTTTGGATCTTCAAAGCCAGGTGGTTGTTGCACATATACTTCCTCTTCAAGTTCACCATTGAGAAAAGCACTTTTAACATCCATTTGATAGACCTTGAAGTTTGAGTGTGCTGCAAATGCTAGAACAATTCTGATTTCCTCCAATCTTGCAATAGGAGCAAAAGTCTCATCATAGTCAATGCCTTCTTCTTATAAATACTCTTTTGCAACCAGCCTTGCTTTGTTCCTTATTACTATTCCATGTTCATCCATTTTGTTCCTGTAGACCCATTTAGTGCCAATTACTGATCTGTCCTTTGGAGATGGCAATAATTCCCAAACATTGTTTCTCATAAACTAATTCAATTCCTCTTGCATGGAAATTATCTAGTCTGGATCTAGCAAGGCTTCTTCAATCCTTTTTGGCTCATTTTGAGACAGAAAGCAAGCAAATAGGCATTCATTCATAGTTGCTCTTCTTGTTTTCACACCTTCATCAGGATTTAGAATTATTTGATCAGCTGTTTGAGCTCTATTCCATTTAGTTTGATGAGCTCCATCTCTATCATTTGAGCATGTTTCTTCCTGATTGAAGTTGTTGCCAATTATTGCAGATCCTTGATAATCTCCCCTTAAGTTGATGTTAGGGTTGTGTGGAGAGTTCTCAAGTTGAATGTGACTGTAATCTTCATTACCTCTTTCCTCAATTGATCCATGTGAGATGTCTACATGTGATTCTTTGTGAGTGTTGACACCATTTTCAGTTGCAACTGTTTCAGACTCCATTTCATTTTCAAATCTCAAGGTGTCATAGTTTTCATCTTCCAAATTCATAGTAGGGAATTTGAAATCATCAAATGTCATATTTTTACTTTCATAATCTTTTGTTGATTAATCACATACACTCTATAGACATTTTTATCCAATGAGTATCCCATAAAATTCCTTCATATGCCTTGGCTTCAAATTTCCCAAGATTGTTGACATCATCTTCGAGAACAAAGCACTTTGTTCCAAACACATGCATGTATTTTACAGATAGCCTTCTATTTGTCATGATGTGATAAGGAGTCTTTCTAACTGGTTTTGTGATGAGTGTTCTATTTTGAGTGTAACATGCAGTTCTAACAGCTTCAGTCTAAAAACTAGTTGGTAGATTTGTTTCTGCTAACATGGTTCTTGCAGCTTCAATGAGAGTCATGTTCTTTCTTTCAACCACTCCATTTTGTTGTGGAGTCCTTGGGGCTGAGAATTGGTGAGTGATTCCTTTTTCTTTGCAGAATTCATTGAGTATAACATTTTTGAATTCTGTACCATTTCCACTCCTTATGGCAACTACTGGTTTAGGACCTTTATCCAATCTTCTCAAATTTTCAATGATAACCTCATGAGCTTCATCTTTTGAATGCAAGAATTCTACCCAACTGTACTTTGAAAAATCATCAACCGTGACTAGAGCAAATCTTTTATTAGACATGGACATAACATTTACTGGTCCAAACAGTTCCATATGAATTAATTGCAGTGATTTGGAGATTGAAGTGAATTCCTTACCCTTGTGACTTGATCTCTTTATTTTCCCTTTCTGACATGCCTCACACAATCCTTCTATGCAGAATTCAAGTGTAGGCAAGTCCTTCACTAATTCTCTTTTGACTAAAGAATTAATGTTTTTGAGATTTAAGTGGGGCAATCTCTTGTGCCAAAGCAAACTTTCATTTTCTGATGCCTTGGTATAGAAACAACAAATTTTCTCCTTGTTTGCAGAATCCAAATCTGCTACAAACAGGCTTCCCTTTTCTCACTCCTTGCAGAGCAATTTCCTTGGTCTTTTTGTGTGATATGAGACACAATTCCTTGTCAAACTCCACCTTCAAATCTTTGTTGCAGAATTGAGTGATGCTGAGAAGATTATGCTTCAAATCACTGACCAGGGCTACATCTTCAATGACAACATTTCCATGAATTAATTTGTCATATCCCATGTTGAAACCAATGTTGTTGTCTCCAAAAGTTATCATTGGGTCAACCTCCTCTTTGAATTGTAACAGCAGGGCCTTGTCACCAATCATATGCCTTGAACATCCACTGTCCAAAATCTACATGTCCTTCTTCTTACCTGTGCCCTGCAAACAAACACAAATCAAATTTTCTTTGGTACCCAAACAAGGTTGGGTCCTTTATGCTTAGTTACATGAATCTCATTCCTGTTTTTAGCATTTTTAGTTACCTGCACATGCATGTTCTCATTTTTCCTATTTTGACCGTTAGCTTGATTAGTACTTCCAGAATTAGATGCATGCTTAGGTGACATGGAATGTTTTCTATGTTTTACAGGACTGGCAGATTTAGGCCTAGGATTATTGATGTTCATATTTTGACTTATGCATCCATCAATAAACTGTTTCTTGAGCCTAAAACAGGTATTCATGATATTCATGTTGCATGGCATACAATCAAATTTGTCACAAAATTTATGATCATCATGCATCAAAAGGTTTAACATAACGATAGGCAAACTCATTATTTTCAACAACAGGTTTCTTGCACATATGAGTAAGATGATTTATTGAATCACAGTTTTTACAAATCTTTCTAGGTGCATTATAAACAAGTGCATAGTTATTGTATTTGTTGATGCCTATCTTTCCATTTCTATTTGCCTTTTTCTTCTTAGCATGCATGGTATCATTTTTCTGAGCATTTTGTTTTGTTTCAGTTTGAACAGGAATGGACTTGGTTTTGATTTTGGGTTCTTATTTTTCAACAGAGGGCACATTTCTTTTAGTTGCTTCCTTATCCTCATCATCCAACTGTTGTTTGATGATCATACTGACTTCATCAAATTCAACAGTTGCTTTATTAAAAATTGGTTCCTTGACATTTTTCAAAATATGAGGATTTCCATGGATTTCAACTTTCTTGCCTTTTGTTGAAGCAGATTTCTTCTTCTTGAGATTCTCATAATCAAAACCACCTCCAATCCTAGAGTTTTCCTTGTTTTTCTCATGGAACTCTTGAACAACAGTGGCTGAGTTTTTATAAGATCTGATTTTTAACTCATTTTCAAAAAATTGTTCTTTAAGAAATTTTTCAATTTGTTCAGAACAAACAACTTTATTTTTGAGATACTCATTTTCCTGTTTCAAGTTTACTAGAGTTATCACAGATAATTCTAGAGTCTCATTCCTAGAAATCAGTTCATCATTAGCTTTTACTAACCTAGCAATTTCCTCATATGCAGCAGTCATACTGGTATGAATGTTAAACATTTCAAAGCTCAATTCTTCCACAGTTTTCTTATATTGAGAATTTGACATATCAAGAGAGATTAATGAAGGTACCTGAGAACTTGAGGATGAAGCTCCATAAAGTGAGTTAGCCATGAGTGCCAGATTCCCATATTCCTCCTCCTCATCTTCATCTGTATCATCCCAGCATTTTCCTACAATAATATAAGCCTTTCTTGTCTGCTTTTTGAGAAGAGCTTCATATTTGGCTTCCAACTCCAAGTAGTCTATATCCTTCTTGATTGCTTTAGGTTTTCTACATTCTGTTGCAAAGTGTCCAAGCTAATTACAGTTATAGCATCTTATTTTAGATATATCAAATGTTCTAGTTTTGTATCCTCCATTATTGGTGCTTCTTGTTGGATTATTTCCTTTGCTTGAAGACTTGAAGGTTGGTCTTGGTTTAAAACTTTTGTTTCTTTTGAACCTCAAATTTCCAAACTTCTTTGCCATGAAGGCCATGGTTTTGTTGTCCATGCCTTCAAGTTCTTCAATGGTGTAGAAGTCTTTTTCTCCTGATTCACTCTTGACAGAGTTCTTCTCTTCATGTTCCTGCTCTTCAAACTCTTCAGATTTCAACTTCTTGCTTGTACTAGTCTTTTCAGTTGTTGATGGTTCCTTAGCAACCAGGACATTTGAAACATATGCCATTTTTCCTCTATTTGCTAAAATAGCCTTCTTTTGATAAAATTCCAACTCATATGTCTTTAGTATTCCATAAAGTGTCTCAAATGGAAACTTTGTTAAATCTCTTCCCTCTCTTATTGCAGAAATTTTGTGCTCCAGGTGCTCTGGGAAAGTTAACAAAAACTTCATGTTTTTCTCCTTTGTTTCATAGTATTTCCCATGAAGTTGAAGATCATTGATCAGTTTGTTGAACCTCTCAAATACTTCAGTTATACCTTCATTTGGTTTTGACATAAATACTTCATACTGAGAAACAATGAGCTGCCTTTGATTTTCCCTTACCTCTTCAGTTCCTTCACACAGAATTTCTATAGTCTCCCATATGTGTTTGGCAAATGTGTAATTGACAATATTATTATACATGACAATATCTAGTGACTCAATTAATATAAGCATCAAACTATTGTCAAGAGACACTTTTTCCTTCTCTGTATCTGTGTACTGAGATGGGTCCTTAGGTATCCATGTTGCAGGAATAACTTCAGACCCACTAGTAGTTTCAGGAACTAGAGTTACTGGCATGAAAGGACCATTCTTTAATATTTCTGGATACATGGGGTTTGCAGCCTTTATGAACATCAGCATCTTCTTCTTCCATAGGTTGTAATTTTCTCTGTCAAAGGTAGGAATCTTTATGCTGCTTAACTTCTGAGAANGTATATGGAGTTTGCAACCTTTATAAACATCAGCATCTTCCTCTTCCATAGGTTGTAATTCTCTCTGTCAAAAGTAGGAATCTTTATACTGCTTAGCTTCTGAAAACTCATCTTGATCTTTAGTCTGTATGTATGTTTACAGCCTGAGCTTTGATACCACTTGATAAGAATTACGAGTCCCAGAAGTTTACAGAGGAGGGGTGAATGTATACTTCAAAACTTTTACCCTCTTTTTGATTTAGAAAACTTTTATGAACTGTTTAATAGATTGAATCTTAAACTAGTGAAACAAGGTAAGTGTTTACAAGAACATATAACAGTAAGTATGGTCAACACAAGATGTAACTTTCAATCTAATTGTATTAGAATGAATCTTTGCTACAATCTGAAATTCAACTTGAATTTTAGCTTCTTGTTCTAGGAAGATTACAATGTAAATTCTCAGACTTCTATCAAATGTGGCTGTGCATGAAATATATAAACAACATGTCCTGTGCACATGCTCACATAAGATAGATTGACTAAAACTAGAAATAGACAAGACATACTTTACATTTGACTAATATCTATTTCTAGCTAACAATGTTGTGACAGACTGCTACATCTAGCCTTATACCTTCTGTCACTTGTCTTGATTATCTTCCCAGCTTCATTGTAGACTTGTCTCTATCTTTGCAAGCTTGACTTATCCTGCAAAAACAAAACTGCAAAATTATCTGTCTTGTTATGCAATTCTCCTAGAAAATAGCTCATTGGTGTAGTCGAGCAGTCTGTTTAAATTGATCCGAGAAGTCATAATGATTGACTTCTCGATTGAGTACTATATGTGACTTCTCGATTAGTCTTTGAATGATTGACTTCTCGAATGAATAGACTTCTCGATCGCATACTCTGTTTGATGACTTCTCGATTAGACTAGACTTCTCGAATATAAACTTGAAACTGTGACTTCTCGAATGACTCAGCTTTACCACTTCTCGAATGCTCCTTTTGCTAACTTCTCGAATTGTTTTTCTACACTTCTCGAATGATTCACATTTCACACTACTCGAATGGCTTCAATACTTTGGCTTCAATACTTTGACTTCTCGAATTGTTTACATAGTTCTGACTTCTCGAATGGGTGACTTCTCGACTGAGTAATTACCTTAGTAGAATTCTCAGGTTGCTTTCCTTATTTCTCCAAAAAGTCTTCTTTTGTCTTGTTGCATGATTCAACTTGAATCTTCTAACAGACTTTATTCTTGACTTTATTTATAACTTAAAATACAATCTGATTAGACTTCTATCTGCAATTATACATAGAAATATCTAAGTCACTGCCCTATTACAGAAGTACAAACTATGTTATAGCAAAACAAATAATTACATAGGCTAGACTTGATTTGGGTCTAACGGTATTCCTTTTTTTTTAAAATTGTCATACTAATATTTGGCTGGGCTGGGCTTGTTTTATTGCGTTGGGCTTGCTTGGTTCTTAGTTCTAATTTTAACAAGTTCTCTACTAAAGGAGCTCCATATACATACATATATAAATATGAGAAAAAACCTAAAAACTATTTTTTTTTTTAAAAAAAATAGATAAGAGTATCCAAAATCATAAAGTATAAAAATATAATTTTAAAAAAAATTGTGAAAAAATCGATTTATAAGTCAATATATAAAGAGAAAATGATTTTTTTATCACTAAATTATTGGGTCTTTTAGAAATCTACTGCCCAACTAGAAGTGTATTTATTGTAGGTACTAACGTTGCGATTGTAGTATTTGATTACAACCCTTCCGTTTAATTCTTTCCGCTTTTTTTTTAAAGGAGACGCGTACGTGGATATGCTATGCTTACGTGGTGTATATATTCCTATATATAACCCAACTTTGTACTAACGAGTCTATGTCGTTTGAAATTTCTTAAACTTAAAATGAGTTGCTTATTTCATATTTTTTAACATATTTTCCTGTTTTTTTTAAGATAAATATTTATTTTAGAATTTTAAAATCAAATATTATTTTCAAAATAAAAAATAAGTTACTTATTTTTTAAAAAAATACATATATACCTACTTTTTTCCGGAAATAAGGGATTATTTCCGGAAATAAGGACTTATTTCCGGAAATAAGGACTTATTTCCGGAAATAAGTAGTTGCCAAACAGGCGCTATATATTTTGTTCACTTAAAATTGGGGGAAATTTAGAAATTAGGGTTCAAGTAATATATCCAATTCAATGGCTTCTACCATATCAACATATTCTATTGATTCTGAAGCTATAAACGCCGGAGCTATATGCCACTATTGTGGATTTGAAGCCCCGATTTAGATATCATCTAAGCCTAAAACAATGGGTTTGAAATTTTACGGGTGTCCATTCTACAAAGAGAAGGATGAGTATTGTAGATTCTTTTTATGCCCTCTCTCGTTCTGAATTGATCCCATGATGCATCAATAAAATCCATGATACCTACATACGTACAACACAAAAATAAGTGCATGTATCAATAAAATTGTAAGAAATTCCATTAAAATAGTGTTCACATACCTTATACTTCGATCGATGAAATAATGTTGACACCGAGAGACCCTAATCCATAAAAATTCTAATTTCGTCTTTGTAATGTAACAGTGAAAGGGGATAATGATCGGGGTTTTATTGTACACTCTTCGTATTACCTCTTTAGTGATTTTTTTAAAATTTAGTTATGTACGATTGATTATAATTTATACACGTAATCAGCCACATGGATTTTATCATATATACCGGGCCCCAGCCTTTATTATGCCTCACTAATTGGGTTTAATTTCCGAATTGTCCCTAATATAATTAATATAACATTAATTATGTCTTAGGGATATTTCTGAACCCGTATCAATTGTAATTAATTTTATTTTTGACACCACTAACTTATAAATGAATCCTTAAATTATTTATAACAAGTAAAAAATTATGTAGTTTAAATTTTTTGTATGTATTTTGGATATCTAAATTTTTTGTTACAGTGTAGTTTAAATTTAAACTACATAAATAATTTCAGTAGGTTCGGATGACCCCAATGTCAATAAGATTGGGTACGCCATGCGCGCGCGCACACGTGTATATATATATACACAAACGGTAACGGACTTTATTAATGGAAAGTGGCACCGCCACGAAGCGCAGTATTTAGCGCATCATATACTCGAATGGGGGCAGAGAGAGCTTTTTTGCATTTGGGGGAACCGTTCAACATATGCGCCTCTTATGCATTGAGAGACCCAAAAACCAACTCCACGTTTTTGCATTTAATACCCACAAGTAGGGCTCCCACGAGTCTGTCCCCCAACCTTTGTAAGTCTTATTCATCGAAACTAACAACTCCATATCACCGAGACGTTCTTACCCTGGGCAATGTGGTTGATCATGGAATCATCAATGTAATCACCTGACAATCGAGAATAAAACTCTCCCCCTGAAATACATGGGAGGGTTCTATTGACTAATATAGAATGACGCAATATTTGTATCCCCAACTATCTTCTCATCGTAATATACTAATTTCGTCTCACCCAATTGTTATCTTTGGAGTTCATAATTTATTTTTAATTTATTTTTCTGAATAAAAATTTAAATATTAAATTTTTATTCAAAAAAACATTAAAAATAAGTTATGGAACTATACTTTATATGCACCTTAAAATGCATGTCGGACCTTCTCTTCGAAAGTATAACAATTGGGTGGGATGGAGGGAGTACCATTTTTTGCCTTCTTGAAATCCGGTATTCAATTTGGATTTTAAATAATCATTTTAAATTTAGCGGTATTCAATATGGATTATAAAAAGTCTTTTAAATTCTTGAGCTATTCAATCTGAATTGTAAATTATACTTTAAAATCCGTTGATATTCAATTGAGATTTTATAAAATCCATTAAAATTTGGTGGTATTCAAGCACTGGTGGATTTGTTCGGATTTTATAAAATGATGAATTTTATTGGACTTCCCCTTGTTTTTTACGCTTATTGAAATCCGACCAAAATCCATGAGATTTTGAAGGATTTGTAGTAAACTCTATTAAAATCTGTGCGACTCTGCATCAACTCTACAAGATTTTAAATCCAATCCGTGTGAAATTAAATTCAACAACAATCTTTCAAAATCCACGGATTTTTCTTAATTAATCCATTTAAAATTTTAAAAATTCGAATTGAATACACCCCTAAAAGTAAATATTAAACCAAAACAATAATGGAATCATTCTATTAGAAAGAATCTATTCCTAGTCTATGTTTATTAAGATCTATACAAAAAAATCCAAAATATTAGAGAAGATTGTGCGATAGCATTTTGACATTATCGCCGATAAAGAGGGAGGAGATTTCTTAACTTGCAGCATCAGCATTCTTTAGCCAGACACAATCGGTTGTTACTTTGCATCTTAAACACTTGGTGTCTTTTCACTTCAAATGATATTGGATTTCACTGTAAAGAACTGAGACAAGACATTCTATATCACAAATCCATCGTAAGTACATGATGGGTCCATAATTTAGTACATTTTTAATACTTATTTTATGTTTATTTTCATAATTTTATTAGTTAATTAATTATTTTTATTTTGTTTTGTAGGAAATTAATTAAAATCAGAATTGTAACAGAAAAGGGAGAATACAAGGAAGGAGGTGGAATTACTTGGAGGCAAAGAAAAAGGATATAAAATCGAATGCTTGTTGGAGAAGAAAAAGAAATAGAAGGAAATATTTAGAATTCAATTTATAATCGATATAGAAAACCTACATTATTTCCTCTATATATATGGGTCTCCTCTCTTGTATTTGCTACCCTAGAATTTAATAGTTATTTGCTTTGTTATTTTCTTCCTCATACGTTGATACTCTTGATAAGCAATATATTTATTAATTGTTTTCATTCTAGTTATTCTTTTCCATGTGTAGTTCACTTCCGTTTTGTGCTTGCTTTATTCATCCCATATGATTTTCATCTCTTTTCGTTTATATGCCTATAATAAATTCTTATTAATTTTCTTGTTTGTTTGCCACACCACTTCACTGCATCTCGATTTTAAGTTAAATTCTTTAACCTTATTCTAGTTGTTCATATGCACCTGTCCGTACTACATCCTGTTATTAAATTTATAATATTAGTTTATATTACATGGTTAATAATGCTTGGTACATGCTTAATAAATACTTGTCTCGTTTATTATATAATCATGTCTAGCTAATTCTCTAGCCCTAGGATGAATGTGGAGTTAGTTGATTATTTTTAGTATTTACTTGTTTCTATTATTTGATTCTCATAATTTTCTTGGTGCTTAATTGTTTGATTAACAAAGTGATTTTGATATATTATTGTTACCGAATTTATTTTTCATAGCCTATGCTTGCTCCATGAAGTTTTGATGGGTTATTGTTAGATAATAAGTTTCATAGTATATGCTTGTCTCGTTAATTGATATTTATTTGTTGAAGAAAGAGAATTGATTTTTAGGGCAAGTTGGATATTAATTGTGATTAATTGATGGATTCGGATTCCTAGGTTTTTCATATTTATTTGATCTTATTTACTTATTAGGTTAATTAAATCTCTCTCATAACTATTTTTCTAGTCTGCCTGATTTATTTGTTAGGGTTTAGAAGTTTCATAGTCTCTGAGGATCGATCTGTGATTGCTACAATTAANACTACAATTAAACACTGTGCACTTGCAGTATTTCAACACATCAAGTTTTTGGCGCCGCTGCCAGGGACTATTGGTAATTTTTATTCCTTAATATTTAATTCTTCGGATTAGTTTCTTGTTTTTCTTTGTTTTTTTTTTAGGGATTTGTGAAGCGGAGAAAAGTTTGGACAAGAAGATCGTTAGAAGGCATCGTTGTCTCCTTAGAAATTTTTGGAAAGCACTTTTCGGTATTCCGTATCACCTCTCTAAATTTTATTTTTTCTCAAATATAACAAAAATCTAAAAAAAATTAAATATTAAAAAAAAAATCAAAAAAAATTATTAGTTAGTTATTTGTCTTGTTAAAAACCAATTTGTTGCATCATTCATATCTCACATAGGAGCACATCATCTAGATTTTCTTTATTGTATTTTATTTCTTTCCATCTTATAATTGTGGTGATTGCTGGAGGAAAGAGGTACGTACAATTTAGATTAATTCACGTAGTATAGTGCATCCATAGTTGTTTATTTCCTCCTTTTTTTTATGTGTTGCATTCATATAATCAATCTTAAGGGTGCCACCCAATACAAGATAAGGTAAGGGATTTCATCACCCTTTCCTTGGCCCACAAATCACTAATACGTTCATCTTTCATTCCCCTTGCCTTAATAAAATCAAGTAGACGTTGACTCCTAGGATTTCACGCTCACTTAGGAAGAGAACCTAAGAAGAAACAAATCTTTATGTATTCTTACTTTTGGTGTCTAGGAAAGCGAGAGCTTACCTGGCCAATTTGGATTGGTGTCTAGAAAGGTGGTTAGCCTCTTGGCAATGCTTCCATCTGCCTGGCCAATCGGTTTGAATATTTTTAGATTTGTGACTCTTAGTATTATCTTAAAGTTAGGAGCAGGTCTAGAATTTCTCTAGGTTAACATAGACATAGGATTTTTCTTTTGTTTTTTTTTAGGTGTTTAGTTCTATCTCTTGTCTGCTACGTGCTTACTTGCTTACTTGTAAGTCATGTCTATTCCACTTAGAGACCGTTGTTATCCCACTCGTTCCGCCCAACCCTCATGCATAGTCCTACCAACAGTAAATGGTAATAATTTTGAAATCAAATCTCACCACATTAGCATGTTACCTAGGTTTACTGGGGTAGAGGGAGAGGATCCATATCTTTTCATCCGAGAGTTTGAGGAAGTTTGTGCCCTACAGAAAATTCAACAATTGACTGATGACTCCATTAAATTGAGACTTATCAACTTTGCTCTTAAAGAAAATGCTAAAAAATGGTTATATAGTCTACCCATTAATTCTATTTCAACTTGGGAGGGATTTGTAGGCATATTTCTAAAAAAATATTTTCCAAACCATAAGGCTAACAAACTTAGGAATGAAATCAACCAATTTCAACAAAATCAAAATGAGTCTTTTTGGAAATATTTTGATAGATTTAAAAGTCTGTTGTCCCAGTGTCCTCAACATGGTATAGAACAATGGAGACTTTGTAAAATTCTTTATGAAGCCTTAGATAGTCCAACCACTTCTTTGTTAGAGTCAATGTGTCAAGGTAAGTTCATGGATAAAAATGAAGAAGAAGCTTGGCAATTTTTTGAGGAGTTAGCTGAAAAAACGATGTTGTGGGAGTCAACTAGGGAACCAAGTCAGGAAACTGAAAAACCTAGCTCATCTAAAGGCATACATGTAATTGGTAGTTCCCTTGCAACTGAAGCTAAGTTAGCTACAATCACTAGAAGATTAGAAGCCTTAGAAACCAACAAAGTTTCTCCACAATTATCTGCATGTGCAAATTGTAACTCATGTAATCATATGATAGAAAATTGTCCTGACATTGAACAAGCTAATGCCATGTTTCAAACGAAAGCTAGGAATGACCCCTTTGCACCAACGTACAATCCTGGTTGGAAAAATCACCCAAATTTCTCATGGAACCAAGGTCAGTACAATCAGTTTAACCAAACATCTGAAACTGCTTTTCAAAAGCCTCCTTCTGGTCCATACCCAACTCAAAATCCCAACTCATTTCCTGCTCAAAACTTTGGCCCATATCCAACTTCTGTTTCAATTCCTTCGAATCCTCCTGGTTTTAATGAAACTGATAAGAAAATGAATTTCTTGGAAAAGAGTATTGAGGCGTTATTGAAATCCCAAGCTAATATAACTCAATCTCAACAGGCTTTCATGCAAACTATGACCCAAGATAGGCAGTTACTAAATTCCAATACTCAAGCCATATCTAAACTAGAGGTCCAAATGAGTCAGTTAGCCAACACAATCAGTGAGAGAGAGAAAAATCGATTTCCTAGTCAGCCTGAGGTTAATCTTAAATTTCATCCAAACCAAAAAGCTCCTGAAAATGTGAATTTTGTTATCTCTCTTAGGTCCGGTAATCAATTTAACAATCATGCTGGTCTCAATACTCAAGAGGAAGAAAAACTCACTTCTGAACCAAATCCTTTACTCTTAAATCCTAGTCTTGACCAATCCTTGTCTTCCAAGAGTTCTGAAGTAGTAGTGCAATCTAGTGAGCCTTCCAAATCTGATAAATCACCTTCAAAACCCATCTCTGATATGTCTAGTGAAAAAGTCTTCAAACCAAAAGCCCCATTTCCTCAAAGACTTACTTCAAACAAGCAATCTGCTCAATTGGATAAGATTTTGGAAGTCTTTAAACAAGTCAAGATCAACATTCCTCTTTTAGATGCAATTCAACAAATTCCCTCTTATGCGAAGTGTCTAAAAGATTTGTGTACTCATAAAAGAACCACTCATGTTCCTAAGAAAGCTTTCCTAACTTCTCATGTTAGTTCCATCATATCGCATCAAATCCCTGTGAAGTATAAGGACCCTGGTTGTCCCACTATCTCTTGTACCATAGGTGATACTTTCATTGACAAAGCTTTACTTGATCTAGGAGCTAGTGTGAANAATAGGTGATATTTTCATTGACAAAGCTTTACTTGATCTAGGAGCTAATGTGAATCTGCTTCCATTATCTGTCCATCAAGCTTTGGGTTTAGGTGAACTCAAAAACACTAGTATCACTCTTCAATTAGTTGACCGTTCTGTCAAAACTCCTGACGGCATAGTCGAGGATGTGTTAATTAAGGTTGGTGATTTTGTCTTACCCGTGGATTTTATTGTTCTAGAAACCGAACCTGTCAAAAATCTTAAGAACCAAATTCCTATAATTCTAGGAAGACCTTTTCTAGCCACTTTCAATGCCTTAATCAACTGTAGGAATGGTTTAATGAAACTAACTTTTGGAAACATGACCATTGATCTCAACATTTTCAATGTAGGAAAACAACCCCCTGACTATTTTGACCAACCTCTAGAAGTCAACATGATTGATGAGTTAGTGGATGTCGATGCTGCTCTAAGCCTTTGTTTAAATCATTTTGGTCAAGATTGGGATGAAACAAATTATATAAGTGAGGTCAATGAAATGTTAGAGTCAACCACTCCTTGTTCTAATCATGAGTTCGAAACCTTTCCTTTGTCGCTTTACGAAGCTAGTGAATCTGTTGCGTCAAGTCCACCAGAGTTAGAACTCAAACCCCTTCCTGATATTCTTAAGTATGCATTTCGAGGTCCTTCCAAGTCTCTTCCCGTGATCATTGCATCTGATCTTACTCTTTCTCAAGAAGAAGAGCTTTTACACGTGCTTCGAGAGAATAAAGAAGCCATAGGGTGGAGTATATCTGATATCAAGGGAATTAGCCCTGCCATTGTCCAACATAGGATTCACTTAGTTGATGATGCTAAACCAGT
>QRFB01000336.1:62575-89464 GCA_008931105.1 Oenanthe javanica
ATATATGGGTCTCCTCTCTTGTATTTGCTACCCTAGAATTTAATAGTTATTTGCTTTGTTATTTTTTTCCTCATACGTTAATACTCTTGATAAGCAATATATTGATTAAATGTTTTCATTCTAGTTATTCTTTTCCATGTGCAGTTCACTTCCGTTTTGTGCTTGCTTTATTCATCCCATATGATTTTCATCTCTTGTCGTTTATATGCCTATTGAGATTCTTATTAATTTTCTTGTTTGTTTGCCACACCACTTCACTGCATCTCGATTTTAAGTTAAATTCTTTAACCTTATTCTAGTTGTTCATATGCACCTGTCCGTACTACATCCTGTTATTAAATTTATATTATTAGTTTATATTACATGGTTAATAATGTTTGGTACATGCTTAATAAATACTTGTCTCGTTTATTGTATAATCATGTCTAGCTAATTCTCTAGCCCTAGGATGAATGTGAAGTTAGTTGATTATTTTTAGTATTTACTTGTTTCTATTATTTGATTCTCATAATTTTCTTGGTGCTTAATTGTTTGATTAACAAAGTGATTTTGATATATTATTGTTACCGAATTTATTTTTCATAGCCTATACTTGCTCCATGAAGTTTTGATGGGTTATTGTTAGATAATAAGTTTCATAGTATATGCTTGTCTCGTTAATTGATATTTATTTGTTGAAGAAAGAGAATTAATTTTTAGGGCAAGTTGGATATTAATTGTGATTAATTGATGGATTCAGATTCCTAGATTTTTCATATTTATTTGATCTTATTTGCTTATTAGGTTAATTAAATCTCTCTCATAACTATTTGTCTAGTCTGCGTGATTTATTTGTTAGGATTTAGAAGTTTCATAGTCTCTGAGGATCGATCTGTGATTGCTACAATTAAACACTGTGCGCTTGCAGTATTTCAACACATCAGTACATGACTAGAATTACCAACACATGTTCACGAAGAGGTATGGTATCTTGAGCAAAGATGTCATTACGAAGAGTAAGATCGCGGAGTACCTTGATTGAGACCGATCGAGGAACTTTTTTCAGTGCTTGGTCAAAATTCTCTGTTTTATAATAATATCGTGTGCCATCTGAACACTTTTGTTCCTGAAGTTTGTCTTCAAAGTGCAACCATTGCAGCTTCGTCCATCTAGGCAGCGAATGCATTACATAAACAGTTAGCTAAGTAAGCAAAATCCATATATATACAAATGAATGAAGTGCATGAACGTGGATGAGAAGTTAACTGCATTAAAATTATTATGGTAGAATCATTTTTCCCCAAGGCAACCAAGTCCACTGTGGCAGCAATTGGTTTCTTCTTAGCCATGTGAATCCTCTCATCTGGACTTGGCAAATGGACATACAGAACTTTCCCCAATCATCCTGGCCGCAAGAGAGCACGTTTTATAGGCCGTAAATGTTTTGGAAATATTAGGGATTGTCATGTTACATCTAATATATTAATCACTAGAATCATTATACATTTCAGGTGGAAAAACTGAGAATTATATGCACCTCTTTTGACACCTATAACTTAAACACCGCGTCGTTGTGCTGCACCATCTAGCTTTATCAATAACTGCAACATTGTATACACATCTAATTCAGATAAATCATAGATAACAAAATTGATGAAGGCACTACAAACACTTTTATCTGCTTGCTGTTTCATTCTGTGTTGAGCCCTCAACAGATTAGTTCTTAGAGCTGCAATCATGTTCTCTCTTTGTCGAAAACTCCTGTCAACCTCAGCTATAGAACACTCTTCTGGTAAATAAGGAAGATGTAATGGAGGATGATTATAAATTACCTCGTAGGGAGTTTTCTGTATAGCATTGTGATAGTGTGTGTTGAACCACCATTCGGCTAGATGTAACCATAATACCCAGTCTTTTGAACAATCCCCACACATACACCTCAAATAAGATTCTAAACACCTATTAACTACCTCCGTTTGTCCATCTCTTTGGGGATGGCAAGCTGAAGATAGCAACAACTCAGTTCCATGCTAAGCAAACAAAGATTTCCAGAACTGGCTTAAAAAGACTGAATCTCTATCACTAACAATTGGTCTAGGCCACCCATGTAGCTTAAAAACATTATCAAGATAGCTTTGGGCTACCTGAACAGCAGTAAATGGATGACTTAAAGCCATAAAATGAGCACTCTTACTGAGTCTATCTACTACCACAAATATCACATCCTTACCATGAGATTTAGGAAGGCCTGTGATGAAATACATAGACACATCAATCCAAACTTCTTGAGGAATTGTTAATGGTTGTAGATAACCTGGATAGGGACTTGAATCATACTTGGATGCTTGACAAACTTGACACAGCCTCATCTTTTGTCTAATATCTTTAGACATTCCTGGCCAATAAAAAAGAGTTTTCACTCTTTTAATCGTATTATCCCTACCAGAATGCCCCCTTCAGGTGAAGTGTAGCATCCCGACTTGTAACACCCCTTCCCAAAATGAGACGAGGGGTTACTGTTCAAACCATAAACCTGTATACAGAGTACTAAAATTCACCTCAAAATAATTAAATAAGTCCAACAGATCTCTAAAATAATATTAAAACCTCCAAAACAATTTAAAATGATAAATACGAATAAATCTAAATCTCTAATAATAACTAATGTCTAAATAATAGTTAGAAGTCCAACTTCCTAATCAACTGTATTAAGGGTAGCTATCCATCACACAGCCCGAGATCCCCCTAAGTACCTGCTAGAAGAAAGAATACGGCATGAGCCAAATGCCCAGTACGGATTGGAATACAGTTTATAAAACAAGAAGCAAGATATATAATTTGATAATAATAAATAAACTTTAATTTTTAAAGACAAGGCTGAAGCAAAGAGGGGTTATGATATTTCATACCGATACAGAACAGATAACAGATACACACATCATAGGGTACCTAATGCGTGCAACAAACCGGACAACGTGTACGGCATATACAACGTCACCGTCAAATATCAAATCACAAATCAAATCAAATCTGGGTGCACCCACGTATCCTCAAACAAATATCAAAATGCGCAAAGCTCACCACCTGAGCTATCAGAAGGATACGCCGTGACTAATCACACTGCCACGGAAGTGTCATGCCACTGGTGCCGCAATGACATGGCTGTAGTACCCCTACAGCTGGTTAACTCGGTATACCCTATATCACTCTAAGGGTTCAAATAAAATAATTTTCACAATTTTAAAATCACCTGAACAGATATTTCAAATATTCTACGCAGATATGTACCATACATAATTTTTGAAAATCGCAGAGACAAATATTTAAATATTTGGAATCCGACTTTAAAATAACTTTCGGAGAATCAAAACAGTTAAAACGAATAATAACGGAAGAAACAGATTTACGAACAGAACGAATTTAATATAATTAATCCTAAAAAGAGTAGCGATGAAGAGAAAGGGAACGAAATCCGTACCTCGAAATAACAATCTCAGACACTAACGAAAACTCGAACTAACAATTTCAGACACTAACGAAAACTGCATAGACCCACAAATTTCTGGTTCACGATCTGTTCTTCTTGATCAAGACAATTCAATGCGTCCAAGGTACCAAATAGCGTCTCTATATTTCTTTCTTACGCGGACTCCACTTTAAGGTTTAATAAAACACACGGTTGTGTATACATGGGTCTTGTATATATACTGAATAAAATAATCCTTAACACCCAATCGAAAATATCACATCTCAAACGTCTCAAACGTCGAACTTCTTCATAACTCCAATTATGCCCAAATCTGTATTTTACCTTTTTGACCCTCTAAACGATATTTTCTGGAAAAACTTAAAACACAACAATCGTAGAGAACGAAAAGATCTTTCTAAAAAGTCCAGAATCAATGAATTCCGACTTACGATGAATTTATTACGAATTTTACAAGACATCTGATTTGTGTATGAATAATCCTACGAATTTTACAAACAAAGATGAAGAAAAAGAATAAGGATTTGTGTATCGAGAGAGATTTACATCTGTTTAGTCTTGGTGGCTAGTAAAGAATATGAAAGAATGAGGAGATCTTAATATATATATATAGAGTTTTAAAACCCTACAACAAAACCTACTACGATTCAAATACTAATATTCGAAAGCCCGTTATTCTAATCCAATTTTAATTCTTAATCTCTATCTAATTTTAATCCTTTTTTATTATTATTAATCTATTTTATTACAAATTCTATTTCTAATCAAATTCAANATTATTCTAATCCAATTTTAATTCCTAATCTCTATATAATTTTAATCCTTTTTTATTATTATTAATCTATTTTATTACAAATTCCATTTCTAATCAAATTCAATATAATAGATATTATGGTTAAAGAAAATAATCTTTACAAAATTCTAATCTAATTCTAATTATTATTACTAATATCTAAATAAATAAATTACGGATATTACACGACTTTTCAATTTTAGAGCACTCTGCTATCTTGTGTCCGGTTCTGTAACACCCCGACCCTTTTTCAGGATATTAAATCAATAGTCAAATATAATAATCAAATATTTATTCAATAAATCCTAACAATAATCAACCAAAAGTCAAATATGTTAATCGAAATGATAAAAATTTAGAGTCACAACTCCATATATTCAATAACTAACACATACGAAATTCTTTCAACCAAACATGTCGTATTCAATAATTGCCATAAATCAAGTAGCACGATATCTGCAGGCCACACATTCTTATTCAATCCAAAGCTTAATAACCTGAAATATGTTAAAAACAATGAATTGCAAATCACAGCAAGTAACTATCGTTCGACGGCTCAAAATAATATACTTTCGAAAACAATTCTTAAATTTTAAAAACGATGTTGAAATCTAAATAATTCATTCAAAACTTAATCTCACAGTCCTAAGTTGCGGTCACACCAAGCCAGTTACATGGCTTTTATAGTTTGATGGGGGGCTAGTTCCTCATTAAGACAAACAAAGCCTAACTCAACAAGTTATGTATGTGTTCCGGAACGTGCGTAAAATTAGTTCTATATGTCACACTATCTCAGTGACCGGTTTCTATTATTCGATACGCAACTAAAACTGGAGAGCTCTGAAGGTCTTTTCTATTTTCGATAATCAAATCAGTTATGTATTTCGAAAATAGTATAATTGAATCGAATAAAAACAGATTTAATTGACCTGTGGTGGATTGTTAGGCCCGATATACATTCTGTTATGGTTTTTTTGGTTGTTATAAAGGGCCTAAATACACTTTATTTATTTGATGTGGGATGCTACATGAAGCATGTTGCCACAAAATAATTTTGTCTTTCAAGTTTGTATCGGGTCCCACTATAATCTTGCCAGATTTTTTAATCAAACCATTCTGTAGAACATATTCACCTATATGGTGACCTTGTTCAAGTTTACTTTTAATTTCCAGCAAAGAAGAATCAGCTGCATAACTTTGCAAGAAATAATACACCAGAACCATGAATTCTAGATAATAGAAAGTATCACACAATATTTCTAATTTTAAATCTGAATTTCATAATATCTAAAATATAAACCGTGTTTCAAACATTACAAACTAAAAAAATTGAACAATAATTAACAATCTCAAAATACAAAAGTATAAATCACTACTACAAATGTTAAAATTAGTTTTCAATCAAATATAAGGTTAACAGAAATGTGGAAATAACCGACACACACTAAATGTTTTGCTAACTAGTAAGGCCATCTCTAGCAGTGATCCAAGAATCCAAATTTAGATCATCAACTGATCCAAATTTTGGTCCAAATTTCTGACCAACTCCAACAGTGTGATCCAAAACACTATTTACATATTATATTACATAAATATTATATTAAATTATTTAATTTTAAATTTAATATTTAATCATTATCAACTATTTATAGTATATTTACTAAATTAATTAAATTAAAATTATTTTTTTAATATACATAAATAAATTAAAAATTGTATACCTAATTAATGACAAACATATGCATTTTATTATTTAACATATAAAATATTATTCATACATACTAATTTCCTGAATTAGTATACTCTTTCCACAAATTCTCAATTAATATACTTTTTATTTTATACATTTAATGTACTTGTATTTAAATTTTAATGAAATATTTTTTCTCATTACTATAAATTTTATTCTAAAAAATAAATTTTATTAATTATTAGTTGCATGCTATTATTAATTAAATAATTAAAAATTGACAAATTAATTTTAAATCTAGTAAACTGAAAATATACAAATAACAAAATCATTATTTTAATATTAAATCAACTGATCCAAATTTGGATCAGTTAACAGTGGTACCAAATTTGGATCACTGTTTGGACCACTACTGAAGGAGAATTTAGGGTAATCTGTCCCAAATTTGAATTTTTGGATCACTGCTGGATTTGCCCTAAGTGTTATGGTAAGAGGGGAATGGGTAAATAATAAGTAATATGTCTTGTTAAATTAAAAGTCTATACTCATTATCAAAATAATAATATATGAAAAAGTAAATTATATATTAGAAACTAATTATTAATATATAATATGTGTGTATAAACGGGTTTTTTCGGATTTCGGATTTGGATCGGGTTTTGGATTTTGGATCGGGTTCCGATACAGACTGTCTTATATCCAAATCCAAACTAATTCGGGTTTAAAAAAATTCAATGCGAACAGAAAAACCAGAAAAACTGTTTTTAGACTTTCAGGTAAGATACAACATAAATTATTGAACTCTATCAAATAGCTTTGTCTTAACTAGTTAACTTCAATGTCTAACATAAAAAACCAAAAATGGTGATGCTTAAATGAAGAGCAATGGTTATAGGACAGAGATTGATGGGGGATGGGAATAATATATATAATAAACCTATATCATATTTTCCTAACTGAAATATGATTCTAGAAGATATCCTTTCTTATTTTACTTAAAGATAATTATTAATACATATATATTCTAGAATTTTCTACTTATTGGGCCTCCAAAGCCTATAATATTGTTCCCAAATAGTTTCTTTGGGATTCTTTATGGGCTGCCCTGCATCAAAGATCTATTTTCAGACTTGCCGCAGTAAATCCTCACCTGTGGGGTTCGCTTAACTTGGCTAGAAACCAGGTTGAAACCTAAAAAATTTAACCTCCATATTTTCTCAGTGAAAACCCCAAAGTATATCAAAATATTAAACGGATGATAAAACAAAGATTAGGGTCACGGCCTAACGGGTAATAGTGGAGAAACAAAATCATATAATAAAGCCAATAAATAACATAGAGGAATTCACCAAAACGTTTAACTTTTAGATATAAAAGTGGGAAAACTAATACACTAATTCTGTCTGAGAGCCATCAGCCATACAACACCCCGTGAGCCATGTTTGGATACGATTACACAAAGCTGCTATAATTGTGGAGTTAGATTCGGAACCTTAAGTAAAGACATCTATTAAGATTATCAATTGGCTATATTTAACTGTCAGCTAATAGTACCAAAATACAAAAGTAACCACAAGTGAATGCTAGAATATTTGACATTGAAAGTTAATGAACAACAAATGTACCATCCAAATTTTCTCTGTGAAAACTCCACATAACCCCAGAGACTATTTAACAGGGGACATATAGACATATCTCAGAAAAGTGCAGAGTAGCAAATTCATTTATTATAGCCAATAATTTATCGGTTTAGACCACTTTGTTAGTATGGGGCAACTGCAGATCCGCTCAGAGCCGGCCCTGAGGCCAAGCGACTTATACTCTTGAATGTGGGCATAAAAAAAACGGACAAAGTCAAAAGTCCATATCAAACTACCTGATACAGCAGACACCAACTCCGTAGCCGAAATCTTATAAAACGGAACACCCGTCTCATTAGCAATAGCATGTGCAAGCTTAGTCTTCCCACACCCCGGTGGACCATGTAACAAAATCCCACTCATCGGCCTCACTCCTAACCACTGAGGCAATTGCGGATGATACAACGGAACCTCCATCTTTTGAACTACTTAACTACATGCTATATATTGCTAATATACTTCTTTTGTGTTTAATTATTTTTAGGATTTCTAATTTGCAGTTTTTTTGTGGATTGATCTTATCTTCAGCATGTATTAACTGCATGCTAATAATGTACTTGTGTTTATTTATTTTTAGGATTCCTGAATTTAGTGTTTTATTGGATTAATTTTTTGTAATGAATTGTTTGCCTGCTTCTTAACATGCCAATCACGCAGATGCAGATATTTATTAAAGGGTTTTTCTAGTGTGTACACACTAACACTAAATTTTATTAGTTGGATTCATTTCAATTGATGAAGTTTTTGTACATACAGTAGGGTCCATTATTATTAAAGAATTGAAAGATAATAGAAATTTGACAACTAACCCGTTCATTAAATTCCATACAAGAAAGACTACTACTGCAGTGGTTGAAAGTTCAGATAGCATTCACATAGTGAAAACTAAGATTCACGACGAGGTGGGATTTCTCTAAATAAGTAAAGGCTGATATTTTTGGGAAACAATTAGAGGATGGCCGCACCTCGATTGATTATGAAATTCAAGAGTCAGCATTCGACTTTGTTCTCTGCCTTAATGTGATTAATATATATTTGATTAATTCCTTATTTTATTTTATTTTTAAAAACAAGAAGCTGATATTCGTAGTTGATATTCAGACTTGTAACAATTTCTTTCTAATAATATTTAGATTGAAAGTTAACTTGCGTGTGTGTTAAGTTATCAATTTCCGCACTGTTTATTAAAAATTATACACATTCAAGTTAAGCTACTGATATATCAAAAGATTCAAGTCAAACATTGTTTTTTTAAAAGGATCAGCATACACATTCACCGCCTCTCTATGTAAGTTTCTCACAACTCATACCTACCAAATATGATTTAAACTATAATTTTGTATTATATATATATATATATATTTATAAAATATATAATTAATATTATCATTGTAATGGTTATTAGCATCGTCATTATTATGGTTATTTCTAATTATTTCAACTTATTTGCAATCAAGAATCAAACTGATTTAATATCAAGTTTACAATGTCAACAAGTTAATACTGTCTTCGGGTCTGTTAATTGTAACAGTGATAATAGACGACAAATGTGCATGGGTTATAATCTATCCTATATTATTATAATCGAAACATTAAAAGTTTTGGTCGTCGGTATGGTACTGGGTGAACCATAAAAAAGATCTTAACTGTCCAATTTTATATGAACCATAGAAACAATCTTAATTATTGGATTTTAATAAAATATAATTTTAAAAAGAATATAATCATACATACAACTCTAACCCAGTAGTCCTCTTTTTATACAAGATATGATAATATTATATTATATTTTATATATTTTTTAAGAATCTTACTTATCCTATAATTTTTATTTAATATATCATTAAAGTTTATAATAAACAATATGCATTTTTTTAGTTTCCATATATTTCTCTATTTTAATTACATGACACAAATTATTTATCAAATCACAAGCTCTACTCGAATTAGAAGAACTTTGCTCAAACTAGAAAAACCAGTTCTCATCGATACACGTATGTTCAAATTAGAAGACCGACATAAACACTCACCCTATGTAGAACTCTAATCCCCGATAGTCATCCTTTGATAATATAATATTATATTATATTTAAATTATATTCTATGAATATTAAAATAATATTATTATTTTATTAACATTAATTAAATTTTATCACTATGTTATATCTATATTATCTATACTTTTATGTTATATTATTTTAAACAAACTTCTATTTTAATTAGAAAATATAGTTGTACTCACAATATACTAACATATTTCAATTTTCCTTATCGCTCAAATACTTTAATTGATTTAAAATTAAATTTTTTGAATATTTAAATTATATTATATTTTACCTACATCAAAATATACTCTTTTATTTAAATTTTAATTAAAATATTTCTAATATATTTATAACTTTTTTTATTAAAAAAAAATTCCTAATTAAATTAAAAAAAAAAAAATTTGGTCAGTTGGTCGTCCATCCGGTAAATCATCTTTTTATACAACTCATTTTATCATCTGTAAGTTTTCTTTTTATACGACTTTTTTTGTAATTATGATATAATTATAATTTAATTTTAAAACATATATATTTTAAATGTAACTCTATCATCGGTGAGTCATTTTTTGTACAACAATCTAATAACATATCTCACTTCACTTCTACTTGAAATTACAACTTACTCCCTCCGTCCCGGCCAAATGTTTACATTTGGTCCGGGCACGGAGACCAAGGATAGTGGGTGTAATAGTGATTTTATTGTTAAAATAAATGAAGTAGTGGGTGTAATAGTGTAAAGTGTTGAAAAAGTGGAGTGAAGTAGTGGATGTAATAATATATTTATTGTTAAAAGTTACTATTTTTAGTAATGTAAAGAATTGGGTGNAGGTATGGCGAGCGTCAAGGACATGCCTTTACTCCAAGATGGGCCTCCACCGGGTGGGTTCGCTCCGGTTCGGTACGCCCGTCGGATCCCTAGTAAGGGTCCCAGTGCTGTTGCTATCTTTTTCGCTGCTTTTGGTACTTTCTCTTGGGGCATGTATGAGGTCGGCAAGGGTAATAAGATCCGAAGGTAAAGCCATCTCTCGATAAATTAATAACCCACGATAAATTAATATTTTCGATACATATTTTTTATGCCACCGGAATAGCAAAAAGAGTACATCTTTTATCTCGATTAATTAATAATCTCGATAAATTAATAAAATTTGTTAGTCCAATATTATGGGTTTCTGTCTTTATTGTTGTTAATTTTAAGATGTGTGGATGATTTTATTGATTTATCGAGGTTGATAGTGTACTTTATGTATTGAGATTAAGTGTTAATTTAGTTGGGTTTTTAGTGTAGATGATTTTGTGTACGTGTAGTAATGGTAGTGCTGTTTGAACTAGTTAGTTTGGTTGGGGAGTGATTGTTTTATGAGGGATTTGGATGACCAAATGTTGTATGTTTTTTGTTGTAATTTCGTTAGCCGGGAATGGAATGCATTTGTACTAATTTGTGGGTAAATTAGTATGTATGGTTTTTAATATATTTTCTTCTGGTCTGATTCACACTGATATAGATTCGAGATGAAACCCATCAATTTTTGAATGAAAGTTAATATTATACCACGAGTCACGAGTAGGTAACTAAGGACTCTAATTCTTGGGATTTTTAGTACATTTGTACCTCAATTAACTTTTCAAACATTTCTTTACAAGTTAAATGGCTAAAACTCACCAAGGAATATAGAATCTTTATCAATGACTATCACTTATGATACTCTTTGGCCAGCCATGAAGTTTGAAGACATTGTTTATTTTTACAGATGTGAATGGATGAGAATATGCCTTGAATCCACCATTACCATAATTACTTCTTTATCCCGTAATTCATTCTTTCCATGTTTCCCTTTAATCCTTGATCCAGTAGGTAACTTCCCTCTATTAAGGTAGGCAATTCTGAAGAAGTTAGTGCCATGCATAAGAGCATCTCCAAAGTGTTACCTAAATTGGTTACTTAGAAAGTTAAAATATGATTAAATAATGATTACTCAAGTTGTAGGGAGTCAAAAAGTTGTTTTACACCAATGAGATTACCTAAATTTGTTACCTATACCTAATATTAATATATAAAACAAAAACTGATCCAAATATATATATCAAAACCTACTACATATACATGGGGAACCAATACTGGGAGGCAAGTACGGTCACTTACAGGGGATCATATTCTCTTGCCTAAAATTCTTAGGAAAAGACAAATATGGTTGGAGTAGAGGATTTGAATTAGAATCCCTAAATTTTCTTAGATGGTAGGAATATATCGAAGGGTTCTAATGCCTTGGAGATGCTCTAATACTTCCAACCTTCACACCCTTGATTCTCAAGTATCATTCTATGCAAATCTACTTGCTGTTCCATCCGGTTTTCAGCTGTTCCCAGATGAAACAACTGGATTATGCAATGACATTATCCTTCTTCTGAACATGGCCATTTCTGTAGGGAATTATTTGTAAAGATGCTTTCTGATCACAAAAGTAACAAAGGCTTCTAGCTATCCATTTGTTCTCACATCAGCTGATGTTTAAGATTACATGCAGGATTGGATAACAATGGTGTTTTACTGTTGGCTAAAGCTGGAGGGTATGATATGCCTTCTGCGCAATGTATTAGGTGGTCTATTGTGAGTTTGATTTAGGGTTTCTTCCTGTAGTCCAGCATACTCTATAGCATCAACTATGGTTTTAGCCTTTTACGTATAAAATCACTCACAAATGGGTTGACAGCAGGGTTAAGGTTAGTCACAAAGCCAACTAATATATAAGAATCTTGGATCTCAGAATCATCTCGTATCAGTAATTCATTATTTCTCTCCGATGTTCAAAATCATCTATATAACTTTCCAGAGTGAGTCTCATTTTGCTTTAGCTTATTAAACTTCTCAACATCATATCCTATTTCGTCTTTGAATTTAGCATTGAGAATTTTACTCTGTTACCCGACCTCTTTGTTTTTGCCCTCATATCTGTGTCGACCATACATGACATGGGTGTGGGTATGGGATCTGAGTAGGAACTTTTATATTGAAAACGGAAGCATGGTTTAGAATGCTAAAAAAGGGCTTGCAACAACTTGTTTATAGAGAATAGGGTCTGTGGATGACTTTTTCTATGTCATCCTCTGAGTTTATGCTATAAATATCACATACATAAATCACTGTATAAGTTTTATTGGTAGATAACAATACTTTTTAAATGTATAAGGAATTAAAAACATATAAATTTTCCCTTATGTTAGGCTTATATGCCTAGTCCCCACACCCATGTCCAATTTCGGATCCACATCCAAGAATTCTGATTTTTTTTAAACTAAGGATCTGGCACTCGCACCCAAAACCATGTCCGATAACACAGAGGAAATCAGGGAAATCATTATAACATCTAACATGCCTTGTAATATCATGATTACTAATCTGTGTCTTTATTATTTTACAATCATTGCATTACATGAATTGTGATCCTAATGGCTACTACTGCAGTAAGATGAGTGATAATGTTGATATAATGTTTATGTTAGATTTTTATACACGTTCCGGTCTCAATTAATATAAAAAGAGAACATTATTAGACTTTTTTGTGTTTTAATATTTTAATTATTGTCAAGATTACTGGTTCTAGATGCAGTATATAGTTAGAACTAACTATGAACAATATACTGAATATTTATTATGTAGAGCAATTAAGGAAGAAAAGTACGCTGCTCGCAGAGCTATCGTACCCATGCTTCAAGCTGAAGAGGACGAAAGGTAGATAGAATTTATTTTTAACAGTTCCCACTCTGTAATTTCTTGAATAGCTTTCCCATATTCTCCTTCTTATACTTTTCTTCAGGTTTGTTAAAGAGTGGAAGAAATCTCTTGAGGAAGAGGCCCGGATTATGAAGGATGTACCTGGTTGGAAAGTTGGTGAAAGTGTCTACCACTCTGGACGATGGATGCCTCCGGCAAGTGGTGAGCTTCGTCCCGAAGTCTGGTAAAATATGTCTGGTATTATTACTTGAGTTCATTTTGGTTCTCTTGGACGTTTAGAGGGCTACTAGTGTCTTCTAAGAGCTTCTTGACGTGTGGCCTTGTGTTTCTACCAAATAATAAATTCCGTTATAACTTTTACTTGCGTCAAATGTTGCGACACTTTTTGTAATCTTGTATTTAAACTCGTTCGCTGTCACCATTCCATATAATGTCAATGTGAAAAAATTGTACTTTGGTGTTGCTGTCTAAAGCATGCGGCGAATAGCCGATTGGTTAAAAGCTGTCTTGCTTCATGTTACCTAGATTATATATTTTTTCATGACTTTGTGGTAAAATCTTCTGTACCTGTCTCACCATGGTAATTGTAGTTTTTTTTCCAAGATGATAAACATGGCAGGGTTATACCATACCTTAATCTTCACAAGTTACAAATATTTTATGTCTTTGCTGGATGTTGGTTCAATGAGCGATGGTTGGTCGGATGGTGCTGCTGTGTTTTGTTTTAGATCAGGGCTGGGCTCGGCTAGCATATCCGAGTTAGACCTGGACGCTTTGTTAATATTTGTATGAAGGGTGGTTTGAGAACTCTGGCCTATACTAATGGACTAGGCCATGTTATTTATTCTTAAACCATCAATATTATTCCAGTCGTTAGACTAAGATAAGCTCACACAAAGATAATTTATTGACTTTTGATCTGAACTAAGGTTTAACAATAAATTGAGATCCCACATAGCAAAGTAACAATTCGAGACACTTCGGGTGTATCTGAAAGTAGCGTATATATAGAATTTGAGCATGAGAGTCATAGGACGTGCTTGATGCTTTTAAGAACTACGAAAACATGTAGTATTCGGCAACTGAAATACACAAGATCGAGAGAGTAATTAAGTGATAGTGAATTAAAACAACATTTTCTTGGTTGCAAACATTGATGGCCAAATGTAAACACCTTTTGGCTGCCCCTAAATTCACCAGAACCTCACTTTTTATATTCAGCAAAACGCATAAATTGTACTAAAAGTACCAGCTCTAACAGTGAAATCTCTTGTCCTTGTGTCTTATGGTGCGTCAAATACATTTAACATACAGTAAAAGAAGGTGCATCAATACATTTTACATACAGCAAACAAGCAAAAAAACCAATCAGACGAGATTCATAAAACTTAATGACGATAATTAAAGAAGTCCAATTATCAGCAGAGTAACAATTACCAATGAACACACCTTGCTGTATTCAAATAAGATCATTGGATCGGAATAATACGTTTTTAAAAACTCCTACATGTCAGTCAAACCATCAAAAGAAAAATCCGAGCAAGATAGTACTGTAGGACGTTACATTCAGAGAATACTTTGGGACAAAGGTTACTGGAAACTAAGCAAAAACTACTTTCCAGCAATGAGCTAAAAGCATTCCATCTCTACTCAAAAGCAGGGCCGACCCTGACAAATTCAAAATCCCAAACGAATCAAAATTTTGTGTCCAAGTCACTAAAATTTTTTACTTACAAACAAGATTATTTTTGAAAAATTATCCTTCTAGCGGTTTTGCTAGCAAAATCATTCGTAAGTTTTTCATAATCAAGATTTGGAAACATATCCTTCTAGCAGTTTTGCTAACAAAATCATTCATAAGTCTTTCATAAAAATATTGTGCCACTAATTTTTCTTGTGCATCTACATATATTTTTTATTTTTTTTCCCATTCTTTTATAAAAAAAATGTGCCCCTAATTTTTTTATTTTTTGATGCCCCATTCAAGAGCATAAGCCGCACACTTGGAGTGCCTGATATGCAACTTGCTGAAGGCTCCGCTTCATGTCTGCAAAATTAGAGCAGCATCATAAGCATCAGGAAATGTTTATTAATTCCATTATAATATATGTTTCCTCAAGACCAACTGCACACTTGAAACAAAAATGTAAATTTTGCCAGAAAGAGGGAGAGTTGTAGATAAATTTTGGGGAGAAAATATTTCTGCTGCCTTTTTAGTTCTCATTGTTTAGTATGCAGGGTAGAAAAATGTTATACTAATATCCTCACAGGTATAACATTCCCCAGAAAAATTGCCGATTACTATTTTACCCTTGCAGCTATGGGAGTCATATATTAACCGCATCAATGAAGCAAGGAGATAACAGAGACATAAGAAACAGAAGCTGATAACTCATTTTGTTAGTATAATATTATTGTANAGGGATAACTCATTTTGTTAGTATAATATTATTGTATAATTGTATATTTTTATCAAGTTTATTTTTTCTTTCTATAATTGGTTTGTGTTTATTTTGATTGTACAAATATTAAGAAGATATTAAAGATTTGTCTATTAAAAAAAATATTTGCACTGAAATCAAGAAATCACAGCATATCATGATAAGTCAGCGAATCGTGATAAATCAAGCAAGAATCAGAAGCATCCAACCCCATGTCGTCTTTTACATTCTTTAAATTTCTCAATTCCACCCTCCCATGATTCTGACCCACCTACACTATTTTCCAAGCTTAAAGTTGAATCAAAATCCTCGAAAGGGAAACAGATGTTCAACACTCAACAGTATAGGAAGGCTCAAGAGAAATTTTACTGGTATAGTGGTATTTCAACTTAACATCAGCAGCCTGTTTTTGCGATCACACCATTTAGAAGTACTTTTGTTTGCCAATTCTTTTCAATAGAATGTAAGCAGGAGGTTTTACTGTTCTAATGACCGAAACAACTAGGTAAGGACTAATATTTAAATATATTTAAATTTTAAATTATTTTTTTAATTAATACTTAATATAAAATTTTATAATGAAAAGTGGCAAAAGATATAAATTACATGAGGGGATCTTCTTATTATAGTACATATTATTATATTATAATTCAATTATGTTTACCACAACGTAAATCATTAGAATTAGGGTTGAACTTGGTTAAACATATTATGCCTGTTTTATTTTACTGCAATTTACATTAAAATGCATTCCATTCATAATAGTTTGTTACTGTATAACATTTTGTCGTTTTGAAAATAGTAAGCCATCTAGGCACATGGTTTTAACACAGTCGGACCTAATATACCTACCTATCAAGTGCATTTATAGATAATTTCGATATATAACAATGATATTCAACAACAACAAATCAATAATATCTCGAATAATTTTGATGTATAATAATAATAATAATATTTAACAACCATCAAACATAATTAATAAAATATTTTGAAAGTTAGTTTTCAGTTTAAGTAGATAAACTATCATAACTAATAAGTTAAATACAATATATAAGAAACAATTGCCTAATATATGTTCAGAATAATCTAAATATATGTCCATATTTTTTAGTTTTTCCCTATAATATAAAGTTAACGATGATATTTTGGTAGAAAAGATTCAAAATTTTATTAATATTCTTAATGCATAATTTAGTAAATCACCCTATTTTATTCAAAATGATTAGAATTTGATAATAATTTTAATAATATAACATATATGGCGTAGACAATATTATAACAATAATATAAATATTAATAAAATTTTATTGGCACCACCAAATCTTTAATATTAAATTCAATATTTTTAAATCTACGATCTTAAATATAAATTCAATTTAAATATCAATTGTTATTAATGAACTAAAATTATCGTGATTGATTTCTTGTAGTAGACTTAATAAACTAGATAGTAATTTCAAAATCATTTCTTGTATTTTCATTATCTATTTGTTACCTAAAACAGACTGACAACTTCACTAAAAGTGTACTGTCAAGTTTTAGCTTCTCTGTGGTGACAGTATCTTTGACTCCGCATACTTTGCTGTTAAGCTAAATAATCCATGAAACATACTGTCTCCAAAGCTATTGTCAACTATCTCTTATAATGTTGCTGTCAATTACTCTGCCAAAGTTGCTGTCAGTAAAACTTGATGTCTTCAATTCTTCATTCTACGCCAAGTTTACTTTTAATGGAATAGTTACTATTAGTAATACTTACTATCTTCAAATCTTCATTTTCAGCCAAGTTTACTATTAATGGAATAATTGTCGTCGTCTGTTTTAATTGTGTTGTCACTTGTAATGTACTGTCATAGGCTTGAGTACTTGAAATGTTGTTGTCTGAGTTTTGAATCATGTTGTACATGAACACTTAGTGAAATTCTAATACATGACTCATTTTTATTCTTTTGTACAAGACAGTAACTTTCAAATGTACTGTCACTTAACTAATACTTGTTAAGTGTATTGTCTATAAATAACTACTGACTATACTGTCAATATACATATGACAGTATATTTTACTTAGCCTATTAAACTTAAAATAAGTATATTAGTTGATTACACCACAATCCCTAACAAACTCCCCAAATTTGGTTTTATGTAAAATAAAGACAAATTAAAAGCTAATTGAAGCTACAAACTTATTTAACATAAATTGAAGTGTTTGTACAAGAAGAGTATGCAGAAAATTATCATTACAAATACAACACATTTTTCTCAACCTAAGCTACTCTAGACTGAGCAAATTTTCAATTAGTGATTGAGTTTCCTTGACTTGGTTTCTTTTGAGGGTTCTTTCTTTCATACAGTAACTCCAAAGTTCTCAGGGCCCTCTTTTCTTCTATTGTCTTGGCATGTTTAGACACACAATCAAGTGTCAGCTTTACCAATTTATAAGAAAGGTTCTTTAAGTCTTGTTAAGAATAATAGGCTTCCACTGGTCCTTTGGAGAAGTATAGATATTTGACTCCAAATTTATCAGAAGGAAATATGTCCTTGGAAGATGGGTATACTTGATTCACCCTTAGTTTGCCTACTTCATCATCTTCTTTGGATCTTGCATCAATTATCTTTCCAGCTTCTGTACTTAGATTTCATTCAACTTCTAGAAGAGAGCTTGTGGTTAATCTAAAAATTCTTCCGAGGTTTGTAGTGTTGAGGACTCCAAAATCTTTAACCTTGATTTCAATGTTGTTAATGATGATTCTGAGTGGATTTTTAAAGATAGAAGATACATAATCAGCTTTTCTGGGGAATTGATCATTTAGCTTGACATACTTTAGATCAATCTCAGCTTCTTTGATTTGTCTGTTGATTCTTTCTATCTCATACTTTATGTTTTCAACATCAGTTGCAAACCTGATCTTCTTCTCTCCTTCCTCCATCTTTTTCTTTTCCTTCAACTCACAGATTTCCAATGCTTTTCTTTTAAGATCAAACACCTCAAAATTTGTGATATTGAGGAGTTGTCTCTTAATGAGTTTGACTATTTTAGAATCCTTTTCAGCCAATGTCTTCAACTCTTCAAAGGTGATCTCTTCAGCAGACCCATCACCCACCAAAGTTATAGAATATTATTCTTTCAGGATTCCTTAGAAGACATTACTGGGTTTTCTCATACTCCTGCTTCTGCTTTGTTGAGATGATTCTTTAGAGTTTGGGAATCAATCCTTGTTATCTAGGATAGGGAAACTCTTGCAATTGCTCCACAAGCTTTATTAGAAGTTCAACATTTTTATCTTGCAATGAATCCATACTCCAGAATTCATTGACTCCCTCTTCATTTGCAAACATCACCCCATCTGAGTACACCACAGTGTCAGGTTTTTCAGTATCAACAAAATCCAAGGGATGAGTTTTGATGGACTCCATTAGCACCAAGAATTTCTTGATCAAAATTCTCCTGAAGACTTGAGTCCTAATGTCTGAGCCCTTGCTGACAAGCAGCATCCTTCTGACCATAAAGAAATTTGCCTCCTTCAATTCATGCCCCATTACTTTAACTTCCCTAGTGGAATAGTAAACATTTACACTGATTAGAGAATTGAGCTCAGTCCATTCAACACTGTGGAGATTGATTCTGCCTTTGACTCAACCAAGTTGTTAATTGTAGGTTTCCTCACATCCAAGCATTCTTCATGAAGTACTTCTGTTGTCAACTTCCATTGTCTCCTGCTAGGCTTCCTACTTGAATGTGGGCTTGGTCTTTTAGCCTTTGCCTTCTTGTATTTTTTAGATAAAGTAATTTTTCTTGACAGTAACTCTTCCCTCACTTCTTTTGATAGTGACTTTGAAATTACTATCAGTACAGGTTTGACAGCAGGTTCAGGCTCCTTGACAACAAATTCTACCTTATTCCTCCTGACAATAACTTTCTTGTCATCATCTTCTTTGTCAGCCTCAAATCCAAGAACCATAGTCTTCATAACCCTTCCTTCAATCTCACAAACTATCTTCTCATCTTCTCCATCCTTTTCTCCATCCTTAGCACTAGTTTTAGAGGTCCCTGCATCTCCATTATTGTTGTTGTTGGACTTGGAACTACCTGCCCCTCCATCAGGCTTTTCATCATCATCACATATTTTCTTCCTTCACCTTTCTTCTATGTCTTCCTTAATTTCTTTTCTTCCAATCTCCTTAACTCTTCAGCCAACACCCTTATTACTTCACTTCTCTCTTCAGTTCTTGGTAGCTGGTTGAAATAGTTGAAGGCTTCTTTTACTGACCTAGGCCTGCACAAACTGACCTTGTCCAAGTTCATTGATCTGTACTTCCTATCTGTTGAGCTACTGAATTTGATACAAAGAGGATTGACAGGAATCTCGGGTAGTTTTTCAACCACCATTCTTTGCAGAATTCACTTCAAATTTTCATTGAGCCAGGATTTGTCTGTCTTGATTTTGAGCTTGATGGCTTCAATTACTGCAATCTCCTGCCTGCTCAAGTACCCCATGCTAATATAATAACTGAACCCACCATCATTCCTAACAGAGATTACCCATTTGTTACTCTTTGAAACCATGACAACAGCTCTAACTATTGACTCCCTCATGGCTTTAGAAAATTTCTTGGGATCTTTGTTGGAGGAGTTTCTAAGAGCATTTATTATATCATTGAACCTAACATCCTAGAACACCCTTTTGTTCTCATTTTCATCCACCATTAGCAGATATGCTTCTTCATCATTCAAGTCCTTCTTCTCTTCAACTATAAAATCATCATAATTTTCTTAAAACAGCCTCTCCTTTCCTTTCCCAGCTACATGAACAGGGGCCTTCACAACTCCCTCTCTGATCATAATTCATTTCTTCACCTTATTTCCTCCAAGCCTCTCCTCCTTATTTCCTCCAAGTTTATCAGCCATCTAAGTAGCCACATTGGACATCAATGCCAATTGGACCTCCCCCTGAGATGTAGCCTGAGTTTCCTTATCACTCCTTTCAACTTTCTCAGCCACAAACACTTCACCAACCTCCTTCTCCCCCTTAGTCGAGTTGGAAGCTGCAGGGATTGTGAATCGAGTCTCCATCTCCTTCAATTTAGCAAACATAGCCTGGAGGCCATCATTCATACATTTCTCAAAGTTCTCCATCTTGGCTACCAGCTTAACTTGATTTCTCCCCACAATTGCCACCTGCTTGGATAAGTTGGACACCTTCCTGGAAAGGGATTTCAACCTTCCATCAGCTTATTTAGAACAATATTTTGAGGCTATTGGGGTGCTCACACACTCTAGTTTTTTCTGGATGATCTCATCATCCATCACTCTCTCACACTCAGGTCTTAGTGCCCTAGATTTTTTGGTGCCCTCTTTTATTTTCCAGCCATGCTTAAGGCCATCTCCTTTTGCCAAGGTCTTTCCCCGCCTCTCAATTATTTTAATCTCACTTCTCTATTTTCTTTTACACCTATTCTTTTTCACACCCTCATTCATCCTAGTTACAAGGGACTGAGTAGGGACACCTTGCACTATGGGTTTAGATGTTACTTTTATGATAGAAGAGATAGGAGTGGAATCACTATCTTGATGTGCTTCATTTTCTTGAAAGTTGCTATCAGGATTAGGAGTGTTGACAACATCTTCATCTTCAAAGTTACTGTCAATAGGAGTGTTGACAATAACTGGGTCATTAATAGCAGCAAAGGATGTGACAACATCCTTAACAATGGACTGACAGTGTCTTCCACCTTTTGAGTGAAAGGTTCTTGTGTACTGCCAAAGAGAGACCCCATAGTAGTCTGCTCCCCCAAATCAAAATGAGATGCATCATATTGAAATGAGGATTCCTCCCTGTACTAAAAACAAAAGTGTGTGTATCTGCAAGTGGAGGCACATGTTGAGTGAATTCAACATGGGGAATAGACTATGTACAAAGTGCCATTGGAGATTGACTAAGTTCAATAGATGCCCCTTCTTGAGAGGGGACATCTAGAAATGCGTTATTGTCCATTTAGAGTTCTGTGCCCTTTTAAGAGGACACAGACTGGGTGACAGAGGTTAATTTCCTTGCCTTTTTTTCTTAGGAACACCAGGACCCTCTATGAGTTCATTAACATTTTCAACCTTATTTACTGCATTTTGTGTAGTTACTCCCTCAACAACTTCAAACACTATTTCTAACCTACGGGTTGATGATCTATTCTTTGTAGAAACCTGATCCTTTTGATAGGAAACAGACTCTTGACTGATAACCCTAGATTATTTGGAGGCTCTAACAGACTTGAAAGGTTATGAGTGTGGGTTAGGAATGGAGAGGTTAACTCCATTCTCTCACTAAAAAAAGATAGAAAATCTCCTACAATTCTTAAATTAAGTGAGTTTATTATAGACCTTATGTGGTCAATAATAAACAAACCCAACTCGGAATTGAGAGGTTTGCTGGAAAGTATGGAGTGAATATATTTCTTTAAAGCGGGGGACTCCATACATTGTACACTATCTAGACTAATCATGCCTACAACAAAATTAATGATAAGCATAAAGAATAAAAGATAGTATATTATCGGTCTCCTATTTTTCTTATTCCCTAAGACCGGCTTGAATAGAGGCATCAAGAGCTTTCCAATGTCAATTCTATAATCATGCATCATGGAGTGCACAATCTTCCTAATGTAGGTTGTGACCTTATTCCAACCGCTGGTTTTACTAGACATGGTTCGAGTGACATCATCCATTATCATGCTCCACTCTTTGACAAGATATTTCCTACGCATCCCCCCCTAATGGATACCATTCTTCTAAGGTTGGGCTTGTCTTGGGTCCAGTGTACCCAATTATTTTGAAGAACTTGGCTAGTTGAGCATCATTAACAGGCTCCTTAAATTGCTAACCTTCTTCAACTTCAACATGGAGAGCAGCATTGATATGGGTTGAGTCGATGGTGTAAGAGGTGTTGTTGATTTGGAAGCTTATAGTACTGGCTTCCTACTCTCCCTCACATGTTGCAGAGGTCCACAGCTGCGACAACCTTGGAATCTCCAGCATCAGGCTCTCAGTTAGAACATATGACAAGTATGAGTTGTTCATGAAGCCAACAAAGGGATTGAAGGCTTCTCTTGCTTCACCCATGGTATCCATAGTGGTGAAGTTGGTTTGGGCAAGAGTACATACAATTTGAGGTCCGGACATGGTGGTAGAAGAATGAAAGGTTAAGAAATTTAGAGAGAAAGAGAACGAAGAAGATGAAGTTATAAAGAGAGAATTAGAGGTTTTAGAGCATTTGAGAGTAAAAGATTTTTAGAAGAAGTAAAGAGTGAGAGTGAATTTACTATTTGTATTTATACGAAGTGAAAAAGAACTGTCAAGAAAGAATTTTAATTGAATAAATTGACAGTTGTATGCTTAATCCATTCCCTTTTGACAGTAACTCCTGCACTAAAATTCACAAACACTATTGACAATAACATTTGTGGTTAGAGAATAAATAAAATAAATAAACAATAACCCTAATTTAACTATTGATGGTATGTTATGCGGGGATTTTAGAAAACTATACTGTCAATGAATACTGACAGTATGTTATTGATAGTAAGTTTCAGTCTCGCATACTATGCTGTCAAGACTCCTTCAAGTGATCGATAGTAATTTATCACAATATCATAGTATAGATAAAATATACTATCAAGACACTTGACAATACTTTTTATTAACACCATATGAGATAAATTACTTAGAAATAAATTAGTTAACCTCTCAATGAAATTTCATCACGTGTATCAACTGTGATAGAAATCAAAACACCTTAACATGCCATTATTAACAATATATTTCAGTTAACTAATATTTTTTGATCACTAAATCAACTTGCTATATAAATACATTAACATGATAAATTCAACATACCAAATTCACTCACTAGCCTGTTGAATGTCTTTTTATCCAATGGTTTGGTGAAAATGTCTACAAGTTACTTATCTGTGGGCACATAAATTAGCTTGATTATGCCTTTCTCCACATGCTCTCTAATGAAATGATGTTTGATGTCAATGTGCTTAGTCTTGGAATGTTAAATAGAATTCTCAGATATGGCTATTGCACTAGTGTTGTCACAAAAGATATGAATTCCTTGCAATACCAAGTCATAGTCCAATAATTGATTCCTCATCCAAAGTAATTGAGCACAGCAACTACCAGCTGTAATGTATTAAGCCTCTGTAGTTGAATTTGACACAAAATGATGCTTCTTGCTAAACCATGAAACCAATCTTTCTCCCTGAAACTGACAGCTTCTTGTTGTACTCTTTCTGTTAATTCTACATCCAGCATAGTCTGAATCTGAGTAGCTAACCAAGTCAAAACCAGATTCTTTAGGATACCAAAGGCCTAAATCTTGAGTGCCTTTCAAGTATCTATAGATTTTTTTAACCGCCATCAAATGTGACTCTTTTGGATCAGACTGAAACCTTGCCCACAGACTTGTAGCAAACATAATGCTAGGCCTGCTAGTAGTTAGATAGAGGAGAGAACCAATCATTCCTTTGTGCATCTTGTTGTCCACCTTCTATCCTTTTGAATCCTTGTCAAGTTGAGTTGTTGATATTGGAGTCTTTGCAGGTGATGAGTCTTCCATATCAAATCTTTTCAAAAGATCTTTGACATATTTGGTTTGGCAAATGAATATTTCATCTTTCTTTTGAATGACTTGAAGTCCAAGAAAGAATACTAATTCACCCATCATGCTCATGCTTATCTCATATTTGTTTTGCATTAACTCAAAGAATTCTTTGCATAATTCTTCATTTGTTGAGCCAAAAATGACGTCATCTATATAGACTTGGACTAAAATGATATCATTTCCATGCTTTTGTAGAATAGAGTCTTGTCCACAATCCCTCATGTGAAATTATTCTCAAGGAAAAACTTGGAAAAGGTGTCATACCATGCCTTTGGAGCTTACTTTAGACCATACAATGCTTTAAGAAGTCTGTGTACAAAATTTGGCATCTTTGGATTTTCAAAGCCTGGTGGTTGTTCGACATAAACTTCTTCTTCTAGTTCTCCATTCAGGAAAGCACTTTTAACATCCATTTGAAATACTTTGAAGTTGTTTAATGCAACAAAAGCCAAGAAAATTCTTATGGCTTCAAGTCTGGCAATAGGTGAACATGTTTCATCATAAGCAATTCCTTCCTGTTGACAGTAACCTTTTGCTACCAGCCTTGCTTTGTTTATGGTGATAACTCCATTATTATCCATCTTGTTTTTGAAGACCCACTTAATACCAATTACAGACTTGTTCTTTGGTCTAGGTACCAATTCCCATACACAGCTTCTCTCAAACTGGTTGAGTTCTTCTTGCATATCATTTATCTAATCTGGATCAAGTATTGCTTCATCTAGAGTTTTAGGCTCAAATTGAGATAGGAAGTAGGAGTACATGCATGCATTTGCCACATTTCTTCTAGTCTTGACTCATGTTCCTGGATCACCAATAATTAAATCATTTGTGTGATCCCTATTCCACTTTATTTCCCTAAGTGAATCACCAGAATCTTCTGTACTTTGTTGATTGACAGCATCTCTTGCTCTTGTACTGTTGACAACATCAATTTCTTCAAGTCCACTATCCATGGGAACATTTCCAGAGAAATATGTTGGTTGAGCAGTTCCTTCATTCTCTACAGATTGATTAGGAATCTTAGTTGGACTAGAAATTGTGTGTTCAACTCTTGGTGATTCATCATCATCAATATCTTCTAAATAGCCTTGATTCTCAAACACTAAGGACTCTGATTCTTGACATCCTTTAACACCAGGAAACTTGGTTTCATCAAAAGTGACATTTACACTTCCATCCACAACCTTATAATCAATGATATTGACTCTATATGATGTTCTTTCAATTCCGTAGCCCGTGAATATTCCTTCATATGCTTTAGTATCAAACTTTCCTTTGACCTCTATTGAGTCTTTCATGATATAGCATTTTCTTCCAAACACATGAAAGTACTTGACAATAGGTTTCCTTCTTGTCAACAACTCATAGGGTGTTTTTTCAAAAGCCTTGTTAATCACAGTCCTGTTTTGAGTATAACAGTCTGTGTTAATAGCTTCACCCCAGAAATAAGTGGGAAGTTTTGCTTCACTCAACATGGTTCTTGCAGCCTTAATGAGAGTTCTATTTTCCCTTTCCACAACACCATTTTGTTGATGTGTCCTTGGTGCAGAGAATTTTTGAGTAATGCCATTGTCTTTGCAGAAATCATTCATGATACTGTTTTTGAATTTAGTACCATTGTCACTGCTCAAGTTTTGGACTTTGAACTTGGGATTCTTGTCAATGACTCTTACTAGATCAATAATTTATTGTGCAGCTTCATCCTTGGTTGCTAGGAACCTCACCCAAGTGTATCTTAAAAAATCATCAACCATCACAAGGAAATATCTTTTCTTTGCTAGTGACTGCACATTCAAAAGACCAAATAAGTCCAAATGAATAAGTTGAAAAGCTTCATTTATTGAACCACTGGGAGTACTTTTGGGAGTAGCTCTCCTTAGTTTCCTTTTTTGATAATCCTCATATAATCCTTCTTGACAGAATTCAAGTTGAGGAAGGCCTTTCGTCAATTCTCTATTAATCAAATAATTCATAGCTTTGAAATTTAAATGAGAGAGCTTCTTATGCCACATCCAGCTCTCAGAAGATGAAGCTTTGCTGTAGAAACAGTAGATTTTGTCTTTTCTTACTGAATCAAGGTCAACAATGAATAGGCTTCCTTTCCTTACTCCTTGAAGAGCTTCTTCTCCTATTTTTTGTTGACAATTGAGCATCTGTCTTGATCAAATCCAACTTTGAAACCTTTTTCACAAAATTGAGTAACACTCAATAAATTGTGCTTCAATCCATTCACTAGAGCAATTTTCTCAATCTTCAAGTTACCAACTTCCAATATGCCATATCCCAGTATGAAATGTTGTTCTCAATAAAGGTTACATAAGAGCCAGCCATTTCCTTGAACTGTGATAGCAGGGATTTATCACCTGTCATGTGTCCTGAGCATCCACTGTCAATTATCCACATGATTCTTTTATTTTT
>QRFB01000336.1:89583-103442 GCA_008931105.1 Oenanthe javanica
TTTTTTTTTTTTTTTTGCCTTGCAAAACAAGATTTTTCAAGTTACTTTTGGTACCCAATTCTCATTGGATCCATCTAGCTTAGTTGAATCATAGTTTAAGATAAGATCAATTGGTTTTCTTTCATTAACTTTGAGCATGACTTTTGTGGCCACCCATTTTGATTTGATCATTGGTTTTGGATTTTTGTTCCTGGGTGGCTTGCCCATCCTAACTTTTAGAAGGACTTGAAGTCTTTGCCTTTTTAGTTTTGACAGATTTATGCAGGCATACATTGTTAGAAGCAATAACCATGTTAAAGCAGATACTCAACATGTTTAATTTACATGGCATACAATCAATATTTTCACAATGAGATACTTTTCTGTCTATCAAGGGAGTACTATGCAAAATTCCATTAACAGACGTAGCATGTTTCATTTCAGACTTACTCTTGGTACAATTATGAGTTAACTGACTAGAAGACCCATAGTTGTTACACAATTTTCTAGGAGCATTAAAAATGTAACCATAATCATTCTTCTTGTTTATTCCTAACTTCCCATTTCTGTTCTTCTTGGTCTTCATGACAGTAGATTTAAAAGTTATTGTCTTACTAGTGTTGACTGTAAGTTTAGATGGAACTGTCTTGACAGTAAGATTTAATTTTACTATCTTGATAGCAGCTTCTGAACTTACTATCCTGCTAGTATTGACAACATCTTCTAGACTCTGAGTATTGTCAATGGCAAAACTAATTGTCTTGTGAGTAACCCTTTGCCACTAACCTTTCCTTGTTTCTTATTAATGTACCAGTTTCATCCATTTTATTCCTGAACACCCATTTTGTACCAATAATAGATTTGTTCTTTGATTTGGGCACCAGCTTCTATAATTTGTTCCTTTCAAACTGATTCAACTCTTCTTGCATAGCCATTACCCAATCAGGATCATTCAAGGCTTCTTCAATCCTTTTTTATTCATCTTGAAACAGGAAGCTGCTATACAAGCATTAATTTTGTGTTGCACTTCTAGTTTTTACACCATCATTTACATTTCTAATAATCAACTCAAAGGGATGACTTTTGGTCCATTTCCTTTGTGGTGATAAATTTATCATTGAGGATGATGCTTCATGATCATTAGCATTGTTATGATCATTGTGATGTGATTGAGTGGTTGAGAACCCTCCCCCTGATGTGGACACTCTACTTGAATATTATTGAGTAGAGTTATTATCCATTGAATGGTTATCAATTGATGTATTATCTGTTGATTGATGATCATCAACTGATAAGTTATCTGTTGGTGTATTGACATCAATTGATGGGGAATTCATGGGTACTTGATTTCTTAGAATTTCCACTTCATCATCACTTTCTTCACCATTACCAGTTGATTCATTCTCAAAATGCAAAGAGTCATGGTATTCTTCATCAAACAACCCTTGAATCTTCTTGTCATCAAAGACTACATGCATAGATTCCATAACAATGTGTAATCTAAGATTGTAGACTCTGTAAACCTTGATTGTCATTCCAATCCAAAAAAATAGCCTCGTCAGCTTTGGCTTCAAATTTTCCCAAATTTTCAACTTGATTTCTCAGGATAAAATATTTGTAGCAAAAAACATGATGAAAATTTACTATTGACTTCTTGTCTTTCTTCATCAATTGATATGGAGTTTTGCCTTGTAGTTGATTTACCATGGATATATTCTGAATGTAGCATGCAATTATTATTGCTTCTACCCAGAAATAGGTGGGTAATTTGGATTTTTCCAATATAGTTCTAGTAGCTTCAACTAAGTTTCTGTTTTTCCTTTCAACAACTCCATTTTGTTGGGGAGTTCTAGGAGCAGATAAATGACGAGTGATACCTTTTTCTTCACAGAATTCTGTCATTGTTGCATTCTTAAATTCAGTACCATTATCACTCCTTATTTTCTTAACCTTCCATTCAGTGCCATTTTCAACATTTTTCACATGATTGATAATAAACTTGCTTACCTCATCCTTGAAATGCAAGAAATGTACCCATGCGTATCTTGTGAAGTCATTCACAATTACTAAGGCATACTTCTTTTTGGCAATAGACATAATGTTGACATAACCAAATAAATCCATGTGTAATAATTCCAAATGCTTGTCAATTGATGATTCTGACTTTGACTTAAATGATGCTTTCCTGTGCTTTCCTTTTTTACAAGCATCACACAATCCATCCTTGGTCAATTCCATCTGTGGAATGCCCCTAACCAAATTCTTTCTAACTAATTGATTCATGGCTTTAAAATTTAGATGGACTAGCTTCTTGTGCCAAATCCAATTTTCATCTGTGTTGGCCTTTCTTAGTAGACATGTCATTGAATATGCCTTCACAGAATTGAAATCAACCACATAGACATTTCTTTTTCTTCCTCCAATTAAGAAAATTTTACCAGATTCTTTGTTGGCTATGGTGCATGATCCAGTTGAAAACCATACACCATTTCCATTATCACACAATTTACTAATGCTCAGCAAATTATGCTTCAATCCATCAACTAGTGCTACAGGTTCAACGATAATATTTTTAGTTGCAATAGAGCAATATCCCAGAGTAACACCTTTGATGTTATCTCCAAAACTAACTCATTGGCCAGCCTTTTCCACAATCTTTGTGAGCATGGACGTATCTCTTGTCATGTGCCTAGAACATCCACTATCTTGATATCATAGATTTTTCCTCCTATTTTCCTGTACACAATTAAAAATAATCAAGTTGTTTTTGGTACCCAAGTTACCTTGGGTCCTCTTTTATTAGTTGCAGCCTGAACCTTGGTTACCAACTTTGGTTCCTTTTGTTTTGGTGGGTTTAAATCCATTTTAACTTCGGGGTTTGACTTTTGGGGCTTAAATACCTTGGAACTCATAACAGACGTGACACCCCCAGACCCAGGGTCGGAGATCTAGGCCGTTACAGTCTAATCCCTGTTCATAAACACATATATCTCTGATCCACAAAAAAATTATCAACTATAGTGACCCCGTTAAACATAACACTTACTCGAGCCATAGTCTCAAAAAATGAAACATATACATTGACAAGTACTAGTTATTTACATTCCCAGAATATCACACATCAATTTATGCCCCTATAGCAGTTTCTACTTGAAACTGTATTGGAAGCTCAAAAGTCACTTAATTTACAAGTCTTAACATAGGTGGTTCTTATAAAATATTTCTGACAATCAAAAGCTCAAAATCCTATCAAGTTGATCATGTCTAACTCTGGAATACTAGAAATCCCTCTCTTATAGGGGGCCTTGCCCTTGTGCTTTGGTGGGCAGTCCGAAATGTGCGAGTCATCACACCTATCTGTTGTGCTTGGAAATTTAAAACAATACAAGAGTGAGCTATAGCCCAACAATAATTTAAAACACCATAGCAGTTTAACAATAATAACCTGCAATTGATCTCAATATAAAAGACAATATATAAATCTGAAATTTACCATACACCATATGTTTAAATAAATAAACAGCTCAAACACTTATGGAATGCACAACATAATTTCTCAACTCTCAACAACACTATAGAATGCTCAACACGATTTCTCAACTCTCAACAACACTATAGAATGCTCAACACGATTTCTCAACTCTCAACCACACTATAGAATGCTCAACACAATTTATCAACTCTCATCAACACTATCGGTAACTCAACACCTAGGCTTTTATTACAGTGTTAATGTCAATCCCAATTGGGAAGAATGGACTTTCATTGGAGTAACAATAGTGACAATGTAGGTCGGTGATCAGTCGCCCATAATTGCCTCTCTGAGGGACATCTCTGTTTTTCTACTCATCTACTAGTAGTGGATGATCCGCCTTTTCTCTGACATCACCCTGACCGCATTCGGGCCAAAGTAATCTTATATGCACATGTTGACTTATAGTCAAATAATCTCTTTTTGCTCAAATATTTCTCACACAAGAAGTTTTCAAAATCACACGACCATGGAGTTGTTTTAAAATCACCAAAGTTCTCAGAATGATTATTGGATAACTAAATCATTTTTATAATATTTTATATCCATTTTGGATAACTCAAGTAATTTTCTCAAAGGTTAAATAAAGATTTTCATACTTTTTAACCTCTCATTAAATAATATTTAATTAATTAAATATGTTAAATTAATTAAATAATTAATTAAACTCTAAAGATTTGATGGACGTTTAACAAAATATTTATTTAATATTTGATAATGTCTCAAAGCATTTCCGAAGAAAAGTTCTCAAACTCTGTTTTGACAAACTGTCAGAAACTCACACCCTAACTCCCGGTCAAAATCTCAATCACAAGTTCTGAATTTCGACTCTTAGAATTCTTCTCATTCTCTATTTATGCACACTCTGACTTTATAAGATTCAGAGTTGATAAGTAAGCACAATTAATGAATAGTAAACAATACAAGCATATATGTACATTTATAAGAAAGTTTAATTCCATAAAACAACAGAACCTCTTTATGAACAGTTATAGTCCAAAGGTAAAAAGGTTCGAAAACTTGCCAGGAGTTCTTACAGGATTGGTTGGTTTCCGTTCCTCGACGATACTCTAAGAATTAAGCACAAAATCTCAAATTACTACTTAGAATTCTATACCCTTTATTGACTTATACTCACTTTCGTGACTTCATAAGTACCTTGTAACTACAAGTTTTAAACTACTTCTTTAGCTCATCACGTTCTCATGTTATCCCTTAACAACTTTCATATATAACTCGTGTAGGAATTAAGTCTTGAAGTTCAACTTATCACTACGTTTTATAGTGACAATAAGCACTTAGTCACTTTTTAGTAATTCTCACTTTAAACACCCAAATTCTAGTATTTTTAGTAAATTGAGTTTTAATCCGATTAACACGAATCCTTCTCCGGAGTCATTCTTGACATCTCTAGTATCTTAGATAAAAGTTTCACATGAAAGTAAGTAACCTAGCTACTTAAATATTAGTCTCAAAGTTGGTTATTAACATGGTTTCTAACTTATGCGATACTTTTAGTAAATCGGTCATAACTTTTGACTCGTAACTCCAAATGATACAAAATTAGAGTGCAAACGATCTAGAGACTATCCTCTACAGAACCAAGTCAATCAATAATCAATAAAAATAAAAATCCCCTTCGGGTTTTGGACAACAGTTAACAGCTTCTGAAAATCGGGCATTACGACGTTTGTACTTTCAACTTTTCCAAAATTTTAAACTACTCAATTTCAACCCAAGCAACTCCAACACAATTTATACTACTACTTGAACATTTAACAAATCAATCTCAAGTGATTTCACATTTTTATAATCATCCAATTGTTACCAATAATTCACCAAAATCATCCACCAACTCATCTCATTTTTAAAACAACCATACTACTCCTTAACAATCACTTCATTTCATATACATTCCATACCATTTTCATCCACCAACTTTAATTCATCAATATCCTCACATCACAATCATAACCAACAAAATAACAAAGCTTACACTATGTTCAACCTCAAGAACATAGCATACAAAACTACACAACTAACATAAAGCTAGTACTTGAGTTCCATGACTATATATGCATAATAACAACTACCCATAGCCTAATTAACACTTAACAAACACTAACAAAACTTAAGGGATCATAAAACATGAGTTTAAGAATTTATTCATATATAAAGTTACTATTCATGTTCTTGTTCTTCATGAGAAATCAAGAGTTTTAGTGGATAACTAGGTGCAAGATTCATATAGAAGTTAGGTAAGGGTTATACCTTTCTTTTAAGCTCTTAATCAATATGATCTAGCAAGAATTGATGAAGATATGAGTTTTTCTCCTCCTCTTCTCCTTGTTTCAGCCGAGAGCTCCTTGAATGGGGTGGTTTGATATTTTTTTATACTACTAGCTTGGCTCTTGTCTTTTTAATCTCTCCAAGGGTCAAGTCAACAAAAATCCTCCTTGACTTTGGTCAATGTTACTAGCTTTCTTAACACACCAACCAAGTGCAAGTATTCATCATTTTTTTTGTTTCAAATTTTGATTAATTACTAATTTAAGGAAGTAATTTAGGATACGTTTTCGTAACGATCCGCTATGACGTGTTTAATAACTATTACTCGTCCCGGAAATTCTAATAATTTGGAATACCCACCAAATCATCATTCCTTAATTATTGTTCATTATATACTATTATTTAAACTCCGTCCTATTTATTCGAAAGGGTGCAGATGCGATTCTCCGGATAAAATATACAAAGGAAGTACTACGCATATTACGTAAACTAACTTAAAAATACGAACTATAAAATATTTTTGAGTTACGAATCTCCAAGTTCTTGTGAGATTTACATACACTTATTTATATCACACTTTAATAATACGATTTCGAAACTCTACTTTTCGATATATAAATAAGGTGACGCGGTCACTTTCACTTATAACACGTATTTACTATCATTAACAAAAGTTTTAAAAGTACCTGGAGATTAGGGATATTACAGTCTCCCCTCTTTAAAAGGATTCCGTCCCGGAATCTAACTTGAAAACATGTGAGGGTACTTTTCTAACATGGCACTTTCTAATTCCCAAGTTGATCCTTCGATGTTCTGATTTCTCCACAACACTCTTACTAATCTAACGACTTTGCTTCTCAGAACATGTTCCTTCCGATCAAGAATCTCTCTCATTTGCTCCACAAAGAATAGGTCAGGTTGGATCCGTACACGCTCATATTCTATCACATGCCTAGTATCTGCATTATATTGCCGCAATATAGACACATGGAACACATTAAACACCTGCTGAAGGTTTGGTGGCAAGGCTAACTCTTAGGATACCTTCTCAACATGTTTCAAGATCTCAAATGGTGCAATAAATCTGGGACTTAACTTTCCCTTTTTACTGAAACTCATTAATCCCTTCCACGGGGACACTTTAAGTAACACTAAGTCTCCAACTTCAAATTTTCTGTGGCTTTCACTAATTGCTTCCTTATTAGGTCAATTGTCTCATTGGTTCACTGAACCAACTCGGGTCCCAATATTTTTCACTCGCCAACCTCTTCCCAACATAGGAGAGATCGACATTTTCTTCCATATAAGGCTTTATATGGAAACATTCCTATACTCGCGTGGTAATTGTTATTGTGGGAAAACTCTATTAGTGGTAAATAATCATCCCAATTTCCCTTAAAATCTATTGCACAAACCCTCAACATATCCTCTATGGTCTGAATAGTCCTTTCACTTTGACTGTCTATTTGGGGATGTAAGCGATACTCATGTTTAACTTAGTCCCTAGACAGTCTTGAAAGCTTCTCCAGAATCTAGAATTAAATCTCGGTCTCTATCTGACACAATGGTCACTGGAACTCCATGTCTCACCACAATATCTTTCCATGTTCAGCCACCAATAATACACTTTAAGGTCTCTATATATTTTGGTGCTTCCACGGTGAATGGAAAAATATTGAATTGTGTGCCTCGTGCAAAATCTCATATTTCAGCTCTGGAACATTTGGAATCCAAATTCTATTAATAAATCTCAGGATCCCCTTTTCGTCTTTCTCACACCTTTGGTTATCTCCAACTATTTCCTCTCCTTGTTCCTCTATTACTTTCTCTTGACATACTCATATCTTCTCAATTAGCTCTGGTTGAATTCAAATCCCAAGAAGTGTTTCAGTCCCTTCCTCTGGGAACTTCACTTCGATCTCTATTCGCTCAAACTCTCTTATTAACTCTTCCGAGGAAACTAATATCTTTAGTCGTTCTTTCCTACTCAAGGCATCGGCCACCACATTGGCCTTACCGGGGTGATAATTTATCGAACAGTCATAATCTTTAATCAGCTCTAGCCATCTCCTTTGTCTCATATTTAACTCTTTCTGGGTGAAGATATACTTGAAGCTTTTATGGTCTGTGTAAATCTCACATTTTCCCCATACAGGTAGTGTCTCCAATCTTTAGTGCAAAGACTATTACTGCAAACTCTAGGTCAGGGGTGGGGTACCTCATCTCATATTCTTTCAACTATCTGGACACATATGCAATTACCTTGCTGTGTTGCATTAGCACACAACCTAATCCCTTATGAGATGCGTCATTGTAAATCACAAAATCTCCTTTATCATCAAGTAGTGCCAGCACTGGGGCTGTCACTAACCTTCTATTTAGTTCTTAAAAACCCTCTTCACACGTCTTTGTCTTGCGGGTAAGTCGAGTCAATGGGGGAACCATCTTAGTGAAATCCTGTACGAATCTCCTATAGTAACCTGCCAATCCCACAAAACTTATCACCTCTGTTGGGGTAGTCGGTCTCTCCCAATTCATAACATCTTCTATCTAAGCGGGGTCGACCAACACTCCCTCACTACATATCACATGCCCTTAGAATTTCATTTCTTTCAATCAAAACTTGCCCTTCAAAAATTTAGCGTATAACTTTTCTTTCCTTAGTACTTCTAGAATTAGCCTCAAATGTTCTGCATGTTATTCCTCTATTTTAGAGTGGACCAATATATCATCAATGAATACTATGACATACTTGTCCGAATACTTTTTGAAAACTTGGTTCATTAAATCCATAAAAGTGGTTAGCGCATTGGTTAATTCGAATGACATCACCAAGAACTCATAGTGTCCCTATCATGTGCGGAATGCTGTCTTCGGCACATCTTCCGGTATAATCTTCAGTTGGTGATATCCAGTTCTCATGTCAATCTTCGAAAAGTAAACGACGCCTTTCGACTGATCAAACAATCATTTATCCTTGGTAGTGGGTACTTGTTCTTAATGGTCAACTTGTTTAATTCCCGGTAATCGATACATAATCTCATACTGCCGTCATTCTTCTTTATAAATAATACTGGTGCACCCCAGCATGACACACTGGGTCTTATCATTCCTCTATCCAATAAATCTTGCAACTGGATGGCTAATTCCTTCATCTCGACATGAGCTAGCCGGTATGGGGCCTTCGAAACTGGTGTGGTCCCTGGCGCTAAATCAATTGCAAACTCTATGTCTCGGTCGGGTGGTAATCTGGGAAGGTTCTCTGGGAACATTTCCACAAATTTGTTCACTATTGGAATATCCCTTGGATTGGGTACTCCCTTATCTGAATCCATCACATAGGCTAAATAAGCGTCGCACCCCTGATGCAACCATCTCTTTTGTTTGAATCATACTAAAAATTTCTTGGTCTGTCACTGTCCCTTAAACATGATTTCTCCTTCTCATGTGATTTTGAGTTTAACATTCTTCCCTTTTACAATCCAGATGAGCCTCATTACTCGCTAACCAATCCATTCCCAATATAACGTCAAATTCTCATAGCTTAAAAGGAATTAAATCTGCATAAAAGCGTCATCCTTCTAATTCTAGTTCACAATTTGGATATACTAGGCGGACATGAATAATCTCTCGGTTAGCTATTTCCACCCATAAGGGTTCTATTAAAGGTTCTACCCTAAGTTTTAATTTATGGGCAAAATTTTGAGATATAAAAGACATAGTATCTCTAGAATCAAATAAAGCATTAGCATAACCGGAATTGAGTAATAGTGTACCTGCAATTATGTTTGTGTCCCTCACAGCATCCTTCACAGTCATATTAAAAGTCCTGGCAGTAGGTGCTCTATAGGAGGCAGTTCCACTTTGCCTCGACAATGTCTGTTTCGGGGCTCTACAGTCCTTAGCCATGTGCCCTGGTTTCTCACAATTGAAGTAGATCGATGTCGCACTGGTGCAGTTGCTGGCATAATGTCCTAGTTGGTTACATTTATAGCATCTTATGTTCTGAAGGTCGCAGGGCCCTGTATGCTTCTTTTTACACGTCTTACAGTCTGGTAGTGGGGGTCTCGAGGGGTTGGAGGGGGGCACTCCGGTCTGCCTGCCGCCCTGGTTAACAGTTCCACACCCAGTCTTTCAGAATTCCGAGCTCCTGCCAACCTATGATTCCTGACTCCTATTAAACTTACTAGGAGCACTCACGCCCCCTGCACTTCCCTTCTGGCTTTCTGCCTTTCTTTTCTTTCCCTCTCTGTCTCTCTGGGTCTGTTCGCTTCCCGTCTACACAATGATAGCCTTCTGTACTGCCTTAGCGTAGTTGGTCAACTCTAACACTACGACCCTATTCTGGATCCATGGTTTCAATCCTTGTTGAAACCTTCTCGCTCTCTTCTCGTCTGAATTTACAAAATCTGGCACAAACCTCGACAACTCCGTAAATTTCGCTTCATACTCAGCAACAGAAAAATTTTCCTGCTTGAGGCCTAAAAACTTTAACTCCATCTGATTCTCCATGAACTTAGGATAATACTTCTCCAGATATAGTTCGGAGAACCTCGCCCATGTCACTACTCCTACAGTCTCTAAATTTTTCTTAGTTTCCCACCAAAATTTTGCCTCTCCTTTCAGGAGATATGTGGAAAAAATTGTCTTATACCCTTCCTCCACTTGCAAAATCTCAAATGACTTCTCCATCTCTTTCAGCCAGGCCTTTGCTTCTACTGGGTTTGTTGTCCCTTGGAACTCTGGGGGTTTCAATGACTTAAATGCTCTAAAGGAATTGACCACTATATTTTGGGGGCCAGGTGGCTGCTGGTTCTGAAGGTTTTGCCTCAAAAGGCCAATAACTTCATTCATCTGGTTCTGGCCCTCTCATTGGCCCTACTCCTGATTCTGGGTATCTTCCTCATACTCCTCTTCCTCATATTCTTCATCATTAAATTCATTATAATCATCGTCCTCTTCCTCTATCTCTTCTTCTCGTAGATTCCTCGGATTTCTCCCCTCAGTATTACTCCCTTGCTCATCATGCTCTTCCCCTCCTCTAGGGTGTAACCTCGTATTTCTCCTCGGTGGCATATCTCTTAGGTCACCAAAAATAAAAAATTTAGTCAATAACTACAATTATATCTCCCAAAGGTTGTCTACAATATAAACAAGAACTCGTATCAGTATACTCTTATAATTCTCTTGAGGGTTTTAACTCTTTTATTATTACTATCAAAACTACATCTGGTAGTCTGACATAGAACTCGATGAGAGTTCTTTATTATCTCATTTATAGTCATCCTCCTAACTCTCTCGTTTCTGAGTACTATAACTTATGCTCTGATATCATCTTTGTGACACCCCCAGACCCGGGGTCGGAGATCTAGGCCGTCACAGTCTAATCCCTGTTCATAAACACATATATCTCTGATCCACAATAAAATTATCAACTATAGTGACCCCGTTAAACACAACATTTACTCGAGCCATAGTCTCAGAAAACGAAACATATATATTAACAGTTAATAAGTACTAGTTATTTACATTCCCAGAATATCACACATCAGTTTATGCCCCTATAGCAGTTTCTACTTGAAACTATATTGGAAGCTCAAAAGTCACTTAATTTACAAGTCTTAACATAGGTGGTTCTTATAAAATATTTCTGACAATCAAAAGCTGAAATCCTATCAAGCTGATCATGTCTAACTCTGGAATACTAGACATCCCTCTCTCATAGGGGGCCCTTGCCCTTGTGCTTTGGTGGGCAGTTCGAAATGTGCGAGCCATCACACCTATCTGTTGCGTTTGGAAATTTAAAACAATACAAGAGTGAGTTACTATAGCCCAGCAATAATTTAAAACACCATAGCACTTTAACAATAATAACCTGCAATTGATCTCAATATAAAAGACAGTATATAAATCTGAAATTTACCATACACCATATGTTGAAATAAATAAACAGCTCAAACACTTATGGAATGCACAACATAATTTCTCAACTCTCAACAACACTATAGAATGCTCAACACGATTTCTCAACTCTCACCAACACTATAAATTGCTCAACTCGATTTCTCAACTCTCAACCACACTATAGAATGTTCAACACGATTTCTCAACTCTCATCAACACTATCGATAACTCAACACTTAGGCTTTTATTACAGTGTTAATGTCAATCCCAATTGGGAAGAATGGACTTTCATTGGAGTAACAATAGTTACAATGTAGGTCGGTGATCAGTCGCCCATAATTTCCTCTCCGAGGGACATCTCTGTTTTTCTACTCTTCTACTAGTAGTGGATGATCCGCCTTTTCCCTTACATCACCCTGACCGCATTCGGGCCATAGTATACTTGATGGCATATCCGCCTGACAGCTCTTATACTTTGTACACATAATGCGTCGTGCAAGCACGTCGACTTTCTCTAGTACTCCAGTCCAATTGAATAATTTATTTGGAAGGAAATTGAATTCAGTCCAAAAACACATCTCATTCTCTTCTCAGATTTCAACACCAAAGGATTGATTAACTCCCAGAATTATGAGGAAGTAATCTTATATGCACATGTTGGCTTATAGTCAAATAATCTCTTTTTGCTCAAATATTTCTCACACCAGAAGTTTTCAAAATCACACGACCAGAGAGTTGTTTTAAAATCACCAAAGTTCTCAGAATGATTATTGGATAACTAAATCATTTTTAAAATATTTTATATCCATTTTGAATAACTAAAATAATTTTCTCAAAGGTTAAATAAAGATTTTCATACTTTTTAACCTCTCATTAAATATTATTTAATTAATAAAATAATGTTAAATTAATTAAATAATTAACTAAACTCTAAAGATTTGATGGACGCTTAACAAAATATTTATTTAATATTTGATAATGTCTCAAAGCATTTCCGAAGAAAAGTTCTCAAACTTTGTTTGACAAACTGTCAGAAACTCACACCCTAACTCCCGGTCAAAATCTCAATCACAAGCTCTGAAATTCGACACTTAGAATTCTTCTCATTCTCTACTTATGCACAGTCTGACGTTATAAGATTCAGAGTTGATAAGTAAGCACAATTAATGAATAATAAACAATACAAGCATATATATACATTTATAAGAAAGTTTAATTCCATAACACAACAGAACCTCTTTATGAACAGTTATAGTCCAAAGGTAAAAAGGTTCGAAAACTTGCCTGGAGTTCTTACAGGATTGGTTGGTTTCCGTTCCTCGACGATACTCTAAGAATTAAGCACAAAATCTCAAATTAGTACTTAGAATTCTATACCCTTTATTGACTTATACTCACTTTCGTGACTTCATAAGTACCTTGTAACAACAAGTTTTAAACTACTTCTTTAGCTCATCACGTTCTCATGTTATCCATTGACAACTTTCATATATAACTCGTGTAGGAATTAAGTTTTGAAGTTCAACTTATCTCTACGTTTTATAGTGACGATAAGCACTTAGTCACTTTTTAGTAATTCTCACTTTAAACACCCAACTTCTAGTATTTTTAGTAAATTGATTTTTAATCCGATTAAATCGAATCTTTCTCCAGAGTTATCCTTGACATCTCTAGTATCTTAGATAAAAGTTTCACATGAAAGTAAGTACCTAGCCACTTAAATATTAGTCTCAAAGTTGGTTATTAACATGGTTTCTAAGTTATGCGATACCTTTAGTAAATCGGTCATAACTTTTGACTCGTAATTCCAAATGAATCAAAATTAGCGCTCAAACGATCTAGAGACTATCCTCTACAGAACCAAGTCAATCACTAATCAATACCAAGAAAAATCCCCTTCGGGTTTTGGACAATAGTTAATAGCTTCTGAAAATCGGGCATTACGACGTTTGTACTCTCAACGTTTCCAAATTTTTAAACTACTCAATTTCAACCCAAACAACTCCAACACAATTTATACTACTACTTGAACATATAACCAATCAATCCCAAGTGATTTCACATTTTTATAATCATCCAATTGTTAATAATAATTGAAAGGCATATGTCTAGGCCTATTTGTAATAATTAGATGGCAACTCAACTCTAACTAATA
>QRFB01000337.1:0-12574 GCA_008931105.1 Oenanthe javanica
TCCTTAGATCAAGAGTTTACAAAGAAGCAAGTTTGTGCAGCAAGCCTGTTACTGAAATCATCAGTGAAACATCATGTGCCATTGCCCTCGTCATCCAGCATGGTGTACGCGTTCCCATCTGCTGTTTTATTTAATTTAGTGACATATTTCTCTGTATCATACACTTTCGCTGGCAGTATTAAAAAGCTCTATGTGTGGGTACATGTGTGAGCATCAACTTGCAAAACCATGCATGCATGTATTCATCTTTTGGGTAAAACTGACTTGGAAAAGTTATATTATGAAATTGAATTAGAAATTCATTTTTTTTATCATATGAGCTTACTTATTGTACTCTGCAGTTGATGACTTATTGGTTGTAGGTATCGGGGGATGCATATTGCATATGTAATTATTGTGGCATCAAGTTCGACAAATGAACAATGAATCTGTGTGCTGTTGAGTTTGTTTATGTACCTGCTTTTGTCTGTTGTATTGCAAGAGTTCAACCTGAACGATATGTTCAGTATTGGAACTCTAATGAATAATTATCCAATCATGTGGAAGCCTTGCTGTAATGTTTTGGTTTAGGCTGAGCTAATCCGTGAATAGTGTTTTCTTGGCTGGCTGTTTATATACAAACAAACATATGTTTCACAATACTAAAACATTACATTAATGGTGAATTCTATACTCCCTCCGTCTCAGTCAAACTAACTAATCTTTTAATGTAATTTAAAAATAATATATAATTAAAAAAATTAAATTTGTTACATTATTAGAATCTATATATAATCTATTTTAAAATGTATTTTTTAATTTTTTAAAATTATAAAATAACAATTTCTAATTTGAAGTAAAAAACTAGTCAATTTGATTAAAAAATAAAAAAAATATATGTAAAATGGGACGGAGGGAGTATATAACAAGAGTAAGAGAGATATTATTCAAATATTATCAAAGTTCAAAGGAAGGTTGATTCTTATCCAAATATTACAAAATGTCAAATTATCGATTTTTAACAACTACATATATTATATACTAATTATTTACAAGTTATAATAATTATTAAAATTCCTAACAATTATAATTTTTCTTATCTCGCTTTAGATTATAACTCAAATTCTATCAGATATTTTAGTAATATATAAATTTGAACTTAAAGAGCTATTTTGGAGTTAAAATAAAAAGAAAATTCGTAATTATTATGCCAGTCACACGACGACATTGTTTGAGCCATATTTTGAGTTTCAGAAGTCAGAATTGGACCATTTTACAGCGCACACGAATCTTACAAAATTATCATTAATTCTGAGGTGGTCCAACATCCAAAATCCAACTAAAGCAACTTGTAATCTAGACAAAAAATACAGTTACGAATTTTTATCGGAGAATTCTATTCCGTTTAGAAGCCCCTTTTATAATTGATTTAAAACATTAAAATAATTTTATATTAGATTTATATAAAAACATATCATATATTAGACATTATTATGTATTATTATATTATAGTAGAGATCGTATTAGGATTATACATACAGATAAATGGAGGGAGACCATGAATTTTTCTTTGTAAGAGGGATGATTACGGTTTTTCTTATCCAATTTCTTTCTATAAAAATATTTAATATATTATATAAGATATTAGAGTAACTTTATGCGTAGAACTTAGAATCCATATTAATTCATTGTTTTGGATCGAATTGAACAAATTAGTTTTTTTTTAAATAATTATTTGAGTTCCCCGCCTAAGAGTTCAACTTTAGTCTAAAATGTTAAATACATATTCTATTTTCTTACTATAATGTATATCAAAAACACGTTAATAAATCAAATAAATCAAAGTAAAATTAAAATAATACAAATTAATAAATATTAATACATTTTTTTAATTTAATCAATTTATATATGAGAAAATTATATTGAATTATTTTTAAATAACCGAGGACTATTGTTAACTATTTTTATAATTAAAATTCATTTATATTTCTAAAAGAATGTTATTACACATGTTAAATTGTTATAACACACATTAAATATTTATATGGAGTAATATATTTGGTTCAATAAAAACCTGTCATATATTAGTATGAAAAAGTGGGATGTAAAAATTATTATGATGGTAATTGTTATGTATCGCTTTATTTTTTAATATTAACTTAAACTTTAAATCTCATTAGCAATATAGTAACATCTATTATTTATTGATGCAATGTATAAATTACATATATTATATAATTATTTATAAATTATAATTAATATTATACTACTGAAAATCTAATAACATAAAAAAATGTATTCAAATGAATAATTATATTATCATATTATTAACATATATATATATAATCTTATATACCATAATATCTATTAAATTTTATATAAAATAAACATAATAGAGATCTTATCAAAAATATATTTAAATCTAATATGCATAATCTTAAATATATTAATCATATGTTTGATATATTAAAAAATCATGTTCATAATATTTCGAATCACAAAATTTAACCTATTTATATATTAATAATATAAATTTATATTTTGTTCGATGTTCATATTTATTTTTAATATTTTATAATTTTCTTATTTATATTTAATTTTGTTGATGTAAAAATATATAATTTATATAAGTTAAAAACACTAATATAATTATAATANTCTGGCACTTTCCTTGGGCTGCAAAATCCTTCCTCAGGATCATCAGCACTTGTATTTGAAGATTGCTCAGGCGCCATCTGTATATTTCCAATTTCTTCACTGGATTCCTCGTGAATGGGCTCTTTCCCTGGTCTGTGTGATCGTTTCACAGGGCTTTCTCGACCAGCACTAGGATTTGAAGATTTCTTAGGCACCTTCTGTATCTCTTCTACTTCAGTACTGGCTTCCTCAGCAACTGACTCTTCCTCCTGTCTCTGTGATCCTGCCTCGATGCTTTCTCGACCATCACCAGGACTTGAAGATTTCTCAGTCACCGTCTGTATCCCTTCAACTGCTTCATCCGCTTCCTCAGCAACCGTCTCTTTCCTGGGTCTCTGTGATCCTTCCTCAATGCTTTCTTTTCCAGATCCTGGAGGCACTGTGGAGGATTCACCATGAGCCAAATTCTGTGGCTGACTTGTCCCAGCACCGTCATTGATTAATCCTTTAGCTATCACTAGTGTATTCATCTTGTTTTGATACGTTGTCTGCATCATTTCCACACATTCCACTAGCTCATCCTATAGGTCGAAAATGAGAACTCCGTATTAGTACCATCCAAAAAATCAAATCACAAAAAAAAGAAGATTTGTTCAACATACTTTTGCTGTGGTGTCAGAATGTGAGTATCTAGATAAAATAACACTTGTAAAATCATTAGGATAATCTGGAAACAGCTTTGATGTGGCACAGAGAATTGCAGATGCTGCAACAGTTGATGGCCTGAACTTTGTAAACCTAATGTCTTCAGAGAAAATAACAATCTCATTACTAATCTAATTGGTTAAATTTTCCAAAAATAAGATAGAGCAATCAGTTAAGAAACTCAACCAGCTTGAGTCCAGACGATGATCCTATGAACAGGCAAGGGAGTGAAGCCTCGAGGCAGAGTCAAGAAATGAAGAAAGTAGGGAACAAAGCGAAATGGAACTGTTTGTTTCGTCCTCCAGTCCAAGGCATGCAATATGCTCATCTCCATTCTCATGAGTCCTTTATTCCCAAACTTCATTTTTCGATCCAACTGATATCATCACGTAAAACGAAAGCCTAGAAATTACAGTACACGATCAATAGCAGTATCTTTAATCGCAGATTTTACCAGAAAGTTATAGATGTCAAAGTTGTTGTTGTCTCTCAACTTCCTCCAAGAAATGGAGAGGCAGCTCATCAGAAACAAATTGAAGTTGTCTTGTTTATTGAACAAAACCTTCTGGTAGAATTACATAGTAAAACTAATCAGTGGCCAGAAAAGAACACACACACACACACACACACATAATTTCAAGATTGTTAATTACCGGTGGTGCATGAAGCTTGGAGATGACACGATCAAAGAAGTTGATAGCAACATACGGTACCATAGCATCCATAATGTGAGTATTATATACCTAGACGTACAAATAGAAACAACACCAACACAGCAAATCAAATCAAAATCAATCACTAAAACCAAGAACAAGATGAAAGTAACAAGTATAAAATATATAACAACATCTAGTACTAATTATGATCAATCTCACGTACACTCTGGTAGTAATCGAGTGCTTGTTCGCGATAATGCCTAGCCATTCTGTTGTTGGAGTAGCTGNGAATCTCACGTACACTCTGACTCTGGTAGTAATCGAGTGCTTGTTCGCGATAATGCCTAGCCATTCTGTTGTTGGAGTAGCTGGGAAGCATTATCAACTCTGATTCATTCCCAAACATTAGCATTCTCTCTGTTTCTTCTTCCATCTCTCTCTCTCTCTCTCTCGCTGTATATATCAAGAGTTTGTCGGAGATTCTGAAAACTAAAAGTGATACATAGAGTGGTGAGGATGACAGAGTATGTGCAATATATGTGTGTTGGTGTGCATGATGGAAGGAGCGTTTGAGTTAGTTAAGTTGGTTACACAATCAAGTCGGTTAATTATTTTTCACTTTTTACACCCAAACATGGTTGGAATGAGGATTATGAAACAGGAGGTGTCAATTAAAAAAATTCATAGACTCTGTAATTGTTTTTCTATATATACTAATAGAAAATTTATAAAAACTTCATTTTTTATTCGATTACGCTGACTTATCTTCATCATTTTCATATCTGAAATTTGTTACAATTTTAAGTTTAAATTCATTATTGCTGTTAAATCAAAAAATTTATAATAATTAGAAAGATTGATACAAATTATTTTAAATTTTATTAAAGATTTATATAATAGAATTATGAAAATAACTTTCATATTCTACATTTGATTTCAAAATAAGTTCGATTTAAACACATAGAAGATTGGCACGTCCAACAATGAAATTAGATTTGCATTAGTAATATAAAAAAAAGATTTGTATTAGTATATATCAACCCTTCTATATACAACTAAGAGATTATTTGGTTCGCGGAGTGGTATGAGGTTGAAATAAGGAATCGGGTTAAGAAGGTATTGGTTTGAGGTATCATTTCTGATTTGGTTGAGTGTTATAATGAATATATTTGATTTAACNTGGTATGAGAGTGGTATGAGGTTGAAATAAGGAATCGGGTTAAGAAGGTATTGGTTTGAGGTATCATTTCTGATTTGGTTGAGTGTTATAATGAATATATTTGATTTAACAAATTTTGAGTTATTAATTATAATTAATTTAAAATTATAATTAATTTATTATTTTAATGTATTTTTACATCTTTGATTTATTTCATATTAAATATTTACATTTAATTGTTTAAATAGTGATGAAAATATTAAAAATAAAATGATTCTTCATACCCCTCTCTCATACTCACCTCTCCCTTGAGTATCAAAAATTCATACCTTATGGGTTTAAGATATGGGTTTCAAATTTTATTTTTTTCCAATTAAACATCAGGTATGAGTTTGGAATAGACGAAACTCATACTTGATTCCATAATGAGTTGAACCAAACGGACCCTGAGATCGCATATTTGAATATACAATTTAGGCTAGTTTTCAGGTGAATTTTTTTAATTATTAAAATTTTCATTAAATTTTATAAAATCATAATAAAAAATAAACATAAAACCATAATAAAAAACAAACATAAAACCATAATTTTATTTGTAAGAGATAAGAGTTTTTTTACAGACCATCAAATAATTTTAATATTTAAAAAAAATTATGAATTTTTAAGATAAATAAATTTTCAGCTACCCATATAATTTATATCTATATATATTAAGCACAAAATATATCCTAAAATTAGAAATTAGAATACTTCATTGCAGTCTCTGTCTTTGACTGTTTGTACATGCATCAAAATGTCTTATATAAGTGTATTTGGTACGTACAATAAAATAGAGGGACCAATATGAAAAACTCAAAAGTATATGTACAAAAGAAAGAGAATACAGTTGATTTAAATAGTACCTTATATTTTGTAGCAGATGACATATCTAAAAATATGTGGCTCAGTAAAGCCATCAATTTCCAATCAAACACTCAACTCTCTTATCTTGATGTCTTACAATTTAATTTGATAAAATAACATAAAGCTCCTAAACTCACATTATCACCACACTCTTCTTCTCCACAATGTCTAGCTTTACTATCTCCCCAGCCACTTCTCAGGTAACAAACTAACAACACCCCCCATACACAATCTTGATCAATGTTTATACATGCATATGTTGATTAATGATTATAAGAGTATATGACTAATGTGTTTTGTTATGGGGTTGACACAGATATGTTCAGGTAAGAATGGAGTGTTCTCTCCATTGTCTACTCAATCAGCAGTAGTCAAGACAACAAAAGGTGGTGGTGCAGGTGTGATGAAAGTGAGATGCATGGCTTCAAGTATTCCAGCTGATAGAGTCCCTGATATGGATAAGAGGAACACCATGAATTTGCTTCTTCTTGGTGCTTTGTCACTTCCTGGCACTGCCATGCTTGTTCCTTATGCCACCTTCTTTGCTCCACCCGGGTTCGTCTTTGGCTCACTCACACTTTCTTCTATGTTTATATTCGACATGTTACAGTTTTAGTTAATTGGACTCGGAACACTAGCCTTTGCTTTATTAGTATCAGGGTATGACCCGACAAACCTTGCTTGCTTTACAAAAAAAATTATAATCATAAAAGTGAGGAAGAATTAAATTGATCGAGAATAAGATTAGGTAGAACTGAATGAGATGTTTTAGATGTGCTAATTATATTGTATTTGTACTATGTTTAGAAGGAATGAAATTGGTTCACACTTGTTAATTCTATATATTCCAACTAAACGTATTGTAATTAGTTGAGAGATATACAACCATTTTGATTCCCTTCTCCATGGTTGTCTTACCCAAACTTGAGCCTCCGACTAAATTTTAATGATAGTCTCTCATACATGAATTGGAACTGTAAAAATGGACCCTGGTAGTGCTGTGAGCCTGCAATGGCAGAGGATTGATGTAATCGAGCTGCCTTGTTTAAAAGGCTTGATTGGGTTGAACTTTCGCAGAGATTTGTGTGTGTATTCTTGACTTTCTTAGCGTGTCATTGTTTTTATCAACCTATTAAAAAACCATAATTTAGGGAAATAATTAGGTTTTAAACCGTGTGAGTTAGTTAGAGTTCAGTTTTGAATCAATACTCCACGAGCCGGGTTATCAATTTATTTAGCTGTTATTTGTTTGGATCATATGTTTTTTGACAAGTAATTGAATGGAACAGATCAGGAGGTGGTGGAGGTGGTGTTAATGCGAAGGATGCTCTTGGAAATGATGTGATAGCAGAAGAGTGGCTAAAGACCCATGGACCTGGTGACAGAACCCTTACTCAAGGGTTGAAGGTCTGCTTCGTTCACTTGCATCCATAGGGTTACATCACGCAATGTCACTAAACAGTTGTTACCCAGCATTAGCGATGATTGGTGGAAGTTATGGTGCTAAAAAATACCCCTATATAAATTGAAATGGACTATACTTCAAGGAAATACAACCAATTTGTTTTGTCATACCCCTCACGATTTTCCTTCATAATTTTTTTTTGATCCCTAGTGATATAAACAGCTTCTGTCTTTTCATGAAATTTGTCATAGGGAGATCCCACTTACCTCGTTGTAGAGAGTGACAAAACCCTAGCAACCTATGGTATCAATGCAGTGTGCACACATCTTGGTTGTGTTGTACCTTGGAACAAAGCTGAGAACAAGTTCATGTGCCCATGTCATGGATCGCAGTACAACAACCAAGGCAAGGTTGTAAGAGGCCCTGCTCCTCTGGTAAGCAATCCAACTAATAGCTTAGTTCCTCAATATTACTTAGGCAGTTATGCTTGATATGTGATGTCTTTATATATTTTGGAACAGTCCTTGGCTCTGGCACATGCAGATGTAGACGACGGGAAAGTTGTGTTTGTTCCATGGGTTGAGACAGATTTTAGAACAGGCGAAAACCCATGGTGGTCTTAGGGTGGTTGTCATTCGGAATTTCTTTCTTGTTCCATATGTAATCGATCAAAATTGAAGTGTACGTGATGTCATTTGTTGAAACCTAAAAAGTTCTATAAGCTGTAAAGTACAGATACAAGCTGATATTTGCACTAGCCCAAATTTTGTGCATTAATGTATTGTAAAATGTAATTCAACAAGATTTGTGTTACAAAGGCTTGAGCAAGCAAATGCAGTGGAATCATTAGACTTAATTATGCATTAATGATTGTTAGGTTTGGCATTGTAGTCGAGTGTCTACTTGCAATCGGTTAAGTCACAGGTTTAAAGTCCCGAAAGCATCACATATATGAGAAATAAGGGTAAGGCTGCGTACATCAGGCCCTTCCCATAATTTGTTGACGGGGAAAAAGAGATAAAAAAAAGAGTATAATTGCCATTGACAATCTTTGGAAGAAAATAAAAGAATGTAGAAAGGTTTCGAGAAATGAAATGTTGTATGCAACGTTAAACATTTTGAGCTCAAGGCTGAACTTGTAGGGTCACTGTGACTGTGTGAGTAAACACAAATGATAAAATCTGCAGTACAAGCCTTGTAAATCATGAAGAACCCGATGGAATGCAATTAAAAGCTAAACGCACTAAAATTTGCACGATTTAACAAAACATAACAAGCATAGTTGAACCAGAAGAAACAATATTGTAGTAGTAGTAGTCCTTTAGAACAGTTATCGAATGCAGGTCTATGATGGCGTACACGTCAGCTCCATTTTCTAGACAAGTATAAATTCTTCGAACATTGATGGCAGTTTGAATGGTTCAATATCTACACTGCATTCGTTTACGAATCATCTGAGTTACTTGTCATATTTCGATTTCTTCTCTGTTAGATTCAAAAAATTCTTTGCATATTACGTTTCTATCCTATCTTTGTTTATTTACTATTAATAAGCCACCCTGCATGCCTTGGACCTCGAGGGTGATCACAAAAAATACTAGTTTTTAAATAAAAATTAATGAAAATATCAGTTTTGAAAATTTTGGTCAAAATACGCATTTTACAAATGAGTATCTTTAGTACATATTTTATAAATGAGTATCAAATAAAAAACAGAATTTTTTTTTTTGAAATTTCAAAAATTTTAAAATAAAGTAAAATTGGAATACCGTATTATTATTCTTGTCAAAATCTTGAATATTATTATTCTTGTCACTTACCTGAAAAAAATGGTTATAATATTCTTGCTTACGTGGCACTGGCATCCCTCTGTTTGTTCCCATAACCAACTGAAACCGTCACTCACTTATTTTCAAAATTTCTAACCAACTTCTCTCTCTCTCTCTCTGTGTCTAGAGGTGTGTGTTTGCTTTTATATGATCGTCTGTGTGTGTATTCATTAGTTGTTTCTTGTGTATACATACATATTAATGAAAACATATATATGGTACAAGTCAAGTATATATCCTTTGCACAAACTCTTTACTCGTCAATATTCTCCCTCGCACATATTCAATTCTATATTTTAAGGAATTAATTTTGTATGTTGATTTAAAAGGCTTGGACAGGTTGTTACTCATGGCCAGAGAATTAAGGCTACCTTGTGCTCCTTGTTTTACTACAAGGTACTTGGTTGATCTGTTTACTTGTTGTGAATTATGATTATACTCAACTTGTTTGTNGTTGATTTAAAAGGCTTGGACAGGTTGTTACTCATGGCCAGAGAATTAAGGCTACCTTGTGCTCCTTGTTTCACTACAAGGTACTTGGTTGATCTGTTTACTTGTTGTGAATTATGATTATACTCAACTTGTTTGTCTTTATGCTTGTGTAGATATCTGTGTATCGTAAACTTTGCTCTATTGTCGGACTTGATAAATGTTTGTGTACGTCTATGCGAGCATATGCACGTGTATTGATCTTTATACTCTGCTCAGCTATTGCGATGAATCTAGAATGTTTGTTACTGTTTTGTAGGTGCGAGCAGTCAGTCAGCTTTTCCACGTAACTTCCTGACCCTAAGAAGCATATTTAATGGACAAAATGTTATTAATTAGATATTTATATTTTGCTCAGGTTAAAACACATTATTTCATCTTTATATGGTATCTTTGATGGGTATATTTATCATATTCTTCATAGCTAAGGCATTGACATAAGTTAATTTTCAATTACGATAACCTGATTACCTTCACACGAATTTCAAAACTTTAGGCTCACTTGTAATGCAAAATTGCTGCAGTCAAACAATGGCAACTGATGGTTCCAGAGAAGCTGACTTCTTAAAAGACTATATTATACCTGAATACCTACTTGTACCTGGATCAGACATACCAGAAGTATCTTATGTTCCTTCCTGTCCTGTAATGGTATTNTTCTTTGATGGGTATATTTATCATATTCTTCGTAGCTAAGGCATTGACAGAAGTTAATTTTTCAATTACGATAACCTGATTACCTTCACACGAATTTCAGAACTCTAGGCTCACTTGTAATGCAAAATTGCTGCAGTGAAACAATGGCAACTGATGGTTCCAGAGAAGCTGACTTCTTAAAAGACTATATTATACCTGAATACCTATTTGTACCTGGATCAGACATACCAGAAGTATCTTATGTTCCTTCCTGTCCTGTAATGGTATTTATAAACTCTAGAAGTGGTGGTCAGCTGGGAGCAGAACTGCTAGTCACATATCGATCCCTTTTAAATGAAAACCAGGTTTCACCTGTAGTCATACTTTTCAATATTATCATTCGTAAATACTTCACTTATGATTATAGATGCTCTTATGCATATGTTTCGTAGGTGATTGATTTAGGGGAAAAGGCCCCTGACTTGGTGCTACACCAACTATATCTCATTCTGGAGAAGCACAAACAGAATTCTGATACCGTATCCTCAGAAATCCAGATGAAATTGAGATTAATAGTTAGTCAACTTCATATACTATGTTTCTCTAAAATGTTTACATCGTCTCCCTTCTGAACATTGTTTACTACTAGATTGCAGGTGGGGATGGTACCGTTGGCTGGCTTCTTGGAGTGCTTTCTGATCTGAACCTGGCTCAGCCTCCACCAGTNCCTCTAAAATGTTTACATCGTCTCCCTTCTGAACATTGTTTACTACTAGGTTGCAGGTGGGGATGGTACCGTTGGCTGGCTTCTTGGAGTGCTTTCTGATCTGAACCTGGCTCAGCCTCCACCAGTGGCTACAATGCCACTAGGGACTGGCAATAATATCTCATTTTCATTTGGCTGGGTAGGATGCTCTTTCAGTATGTATACTAATTTCTACAAGGTTTAATCACGATAAACACTATTTATTAATACTTCTTTGTTGCAGTTTGACCTATATATTATTTCTTACAACACAACTAACTATTGATAACCATAAGATAGGCCGAAGGCCCTTGTAAATTATTTCTTACAAACCATTGTCCTTGTGTGCTTTAATATAAGATGGAAAGCAGCTGGCAACTCCGTAACAATTGTCCCAAAGCTGCTTCTAATAGATAGTTCGCTTTGACAATAACTTGTATAAGTTGTTAAAACAACAACCCTTAAAAAAATTTGTTGTACTCCATTGTGACTAATCCATGTTGCCTTTGGAAGATCGACGGCCAGGATGTTGTTGTCAAGATTACAAAAAAGTTGTTTCAAATAATTTGAGTTGTTGAGTAGAAGTTAAGAAAAACAACCATATGTGGAGAACTTCCTGTGAGGGAGATTCGATTCAGCGGGGATTTTTAATCAAGTTAACTCGGTAAATAAATCTTATAAGAGAAACTCCAGAAACTAGGCCCAGTGAGGTTGTTGGTTAGTTTAAGAATTGACCTGCTACATTTGTTGTAGCAGAGGTTGAGTCACCTGAGGACGGGGAACCAGTACATGTTTTTGGCAACATTTGCGAGAGAAATTTATGGAATAGGTCATAGTTGAGTGGTTGAATTTAGAAAGGTGTTGGGAGTGAGTATAGAAGCAACTAGTGGGGTCAATACCAGTAGTGTGACTCAGGATTTGGTACAAGAATAATAATGGGTGATTTGAGGGGAATGAGCACGGTTTGGAAGTGAAGTTTCAAAATCCTAAACATGAGTAGGAAGGTTTCAACGGCAACATATATATTATTGTTGTTGAAAGAAAATACAATGCCAAACTGCAACAAAGTGCTATTTGAATGGATTAATTTGTGATTAAGTCATTACTACTAATGTCATAACTTTTGTAATCTAGGCAGCTAATAATCAAACTGTACAATGCTTCAGATTGCACAAAAGAATCATAACCTTGAGTTGGACCAAAGCTTTTTAAGCAGCTTTACCCAGAAAGCTATGCCGCTGGATACCAATTAATATGAAATACTAACCCTAACCCTATGCCAAAAATGTTTGGTTTGTAGATCATAACTGTGACTGTTCATTGGTCTTCAATTTTGATTGGCCTATAGTACGTAATTATAGGAGATAGAGGTGTAATATATTTCCGAAGTACTTGAATTGCACCATCTGAAACTTCATTTGTAGATGTATG